>JANHFL010005177.1:83490-95998 GCA_032468155.1 Oxyrhabdium leporinum
ATCTTAAAGTTGCCAAGGTTGGAGACCCCTGATCTAAAGGGCAGTTTTGCTCAAGTGGTATAGTGGGCATCCAAATATTTTTTTCCTCACAGTTACTTTTTTTTCAGTCCTCAGAACTTCAGAATATTATTTTGAAGGAATGAATTATTCTTCTATGTAGCAAAGCCATATTCATTAGAATATGGATAGTTAAGTGTGCCTAGAATCTGATCCAAGACAGTGTTTAAGATTTGTACATAGGCATATTTATAAAAATCTGAAAATTAAAGAATATTTCTACAAATGTTGCCAATTAAATAGCACTTGCCTAAATTAATACCTTGTTTAATTATGCATGCAAACACACATGCACACACGCATCAGAATTTATCAGCTTTTCTTCTTTTCTTCAGAAGAGCTATATTAAAAATAAATGAGAAAAATTTTGCACGGTGATATATATACACATTATTTGCCATGAATAAAGTAGCTTGTTCTCCGAATGTATTCATGCTAAGTTTCTTTTTGCAGAACTATGAAATGCAGAACCCTCTTAAATGCAATTATGAAAAATGTTTGCATCAAAATAAGAGCTGTCTTAGCATCAAAATTTCCATTTTTTTTTCTTATGGCTATGCTTGCTAATAGATTACTACTGCTCATAATGATTAAAACATCCCCACTAAGTCATCACTCCTCCACTTGACTAGAGGAGAACGCTCTGAGCCCATTAAGTCTTATAACTGGGTTTGTGTTTCTACACGGGGAGAGGGACTGTACGGTGTGTGTGTGTTCATATCCACACATACCACCTGTCCATATATATATTTATATACATTCTTATATGCTTGCACACACATCTATGCGTGAAGATAAGTACAGTCAAGCATCAAACTGTTTATTTTTCAGGCGACTTTGTCAGCTGCTCCTATGTGCCCATCTTATAAATATTTCATGCCCAATATTTAATATTATTCGTTTCCCAAATCGGATCAGCTTTGAAATGCTCCTCAAAGTGAATTCTCTCCTAACAATGGTTTGATGCAAAAGCCTTTTTTTCCTCTCTTAAGAAGAAGAGGTTGCACATGGTCTGCTGCCATAGCAGCATGAATAGTTCTTTTTTAATGGAAAATCAAAGATACTTTACATTAATTCAGAGAGAAGTGGTGAGAAGGGAGAAAGGCAAAGCTGGACACATACATACCTTGTGCTTCAAACATGGGAAAACAACATATCTTTCTTTCTCTGATTCTGTGATTATTACCCAGCCTGTTTTTGAGCTCTAATGGGAAGTGACAAGTTTATGTAAATGATCCACCCAAGGATTTTGCTCTTATAAAACAGAGCAGTTACTCTGGGCTTTCTAATTATTTCATGCCTTGTGGTTCTGTGATAAGGCAGAGATGACGATACTTGGAAAGTCTATTGTGATTGACGCGCCACTGTCCCTGTGGAACTCATTAAGGTTTGTGTTTTATAAAGGGGGAAGAAAACCCAACCAGGCAAAATAATAAATAAATAAATAAATAAATCAACCATTTTTAAAAATCCCACTGGTGATGGCTCTTTCTCTGTTTATTTGTTTGGAATTCTGTGTTTATGGAAGAATCTTAAAATATAAGAAGGAGTTCTGCTTGCTTACTCTGGAGAAGCTCTGGTTTCCAGCTTTTATATGTGGATACTTTTTCCTAAGCTGATTATGCCAAATGATTGTCTATATGCAAGGTCATCGAATGCATTGTAAAATATTCATTAGATAGTGTTATGAATTAAAGACTAGACCAGTCGTCATTTCTTTTAATGTATAGTCATCTCCCTTCTTTTTTCTTTGATGGAATTAGTGGTAATATAAGGTATGTATCTATGTACCGTATATTTTCTTTTTTAAAATTATTGATCTCATTAGAGAACTGTTTAAATCATACCATTCCAGATCATGCTATCAGCCTTAGAAAATATTATATATAGATTCCTGATTCATCCATCTGAATAGTCTATCTGTTAATCAACCTATCTGAGCATGTCAAAGTCAGTTGTTCTGTTATAGAAAAACCAAATGGTAAATTGTTGGGGAAGTCCACATATGTCTAGGACAATTTTTCCCTACTGCGTGGAGTTACGATGCTTCTAAGACCTTGCCCATATTTTCTTGAAACAATTTCTCAGAATGGTTCCACTTTTCCCTTCTTCTCTTTTTCCCATTATTATATACATATTCGAATATATGTAGTTTCAAACCCAATGACAAATTTCAGGTTGCATATCCACTTATGTGGTTACAGACTGAGGCAGAAGTAAAGAGATAGAAGTGATGTAATAGTAGAGGATGGAGAATGTGAACTTTCAGCATGTCTTGTTTCTGTGATTGCTGAAGTACAAGAGATAAAAGTACGTAACATAGGTTTGTACGATTCTTACTCTGACATAATTTTTCACCTACTGATCAGTGTTGTAATTAATCATACTGGTTGCATTATTGTGGGTATCTCATCCTTTGCATTATTGAAGTAGGAGTTTATTGGGAATGATGAGTGCATCATTCAGAACCTCAACACTTCTGGAGAAAATCAGGTTGGTTAAGACTGCTACTTTGCTAGTTGAGATTCTTTTGCTAGTTGAGGTTCTTTTGCTAGTTGAGATTCTTCTACCAGAAGATGCCAGCTGTTTTTGCATATATGTGTTGTTACTGAACAAACGACCATTTGTCAGGAACTGATCAACAATGTGACATTTGTGTTAAAACTCCCATTCTTTTCTTATTAGCATTAATCTTTAAAAAAAAGTGAGTACAGGTATTCGAGGACCACAACTGAGCCCAAAATTTCTGTTATTGAGACATTTGTTAAGTGAGCTTTGTCTCAATTTATGACTTTTCTTCCCACAGTTGTTAAGTGAATCATTGCAGTTGATAAGCTATAAATTAGTCATCTAGTTGTTAAGTGAATCTGGCTTCCCCATTGACTTTGCTTGCCAAAAGTTTGCAAAAGATGATCACAGGAAACAGCAATGGTCGTAAGAATGAACCAGTTGGCAAGCATCTGAATTTTGATCACATGATCATGAGGATGCTACAAAGGTTATAACTGTGAAAAATGGTCATAAGTCACTTTTTTCAATGCCATTGTAGCTTTAAACTGTTGTAAATGGAGGACTACCTATATATTATCCATATCTAATGCGTTTAATTTAAGCAGATTAAGCAATTCTTCTAAAAACCCAGGAAGAAACAACTATTTGGTTGAGTTTACATCACACACCAAAAAGCAATTAGAGTGTTGTGTGAACTCAGCCTGTGTAATTTATTTTATAAGTTCAGTGAATTGTGCAAATCCAGGCAATTGAGTTGATTGATTATTAGGTTAATTAACCCTGGAAAAACATGTTATAAATATACTCATGTGTTCATAGCTTTCTTCTGGCGATTCTATTGAAGAGAATATAATTAGATGAAGCTTTTCTAGATGTATTTATAGTGACATGGTTAATTGTCTCAGCAGCTGCTAAAGATATAGAACTTTATGTTTAAAACTATCTGGCTGCCCTAATCCTCAGAGTTCTCTGACTTAATATACTATGGTCTGTTTTTAGTTAAAATTTAACAACCAAATTAAAATACTCATCTATTTCATGCATTATGCTAATCTATAATCTATAGTTTGTTTGGGCAGGCTTAGCATGTTTGTGAATGGAGAAAATTGTGACATATTCAACAAACCTTTATTAAACTAACCAGCATTTATGTGCGTATTCATTTAGGGTTAGTAACTGACAGAATCACTGGTCCAAAAAATCCCAACAATTAGGCAAACTGAAGGTGGAATTGTATTTTGGTGGAGTGTGTAGATGAAACAATGATGGGCAAGTACAACAAAGTGAAGATCTCCCCAAAGAAGTTCTAGTAAGTAGTATTTACTTAGCACTCTGGAAGTCAGGTGGTTTACCTATTTTGTCTAGTCCTCCTTCCTTCCTTCCTTCCTTCCTTCCTTCCTTCCTTCCTTCCTTCCTTCCTTCCTTCCTTCCTTCCTTCCTCAACTCTCTCTGGAGAAAAATGAAGGCAAAGCTATAACTCTTAGATATCAGTTTAGATGGGAATCTATTAACATTTTATCCTGCTGTATATCAAGAATCAGATATAACCTTCTTGTTTTATTGATTCCCCAAATGCTAGTCTCCAGACAAAGACAGGATTTTAACATGAAAGAATTGTGATTTTGTGGAGAACTGTTATTATCTGGAAACACATTTTTTTAGGTTTCAAAGAAATAATCATAACCTTATGAGCTACTAAACCCTAAACACAAATTAGGATGCTAATATTCAGTACCCAGAATCTCATTTCTCAGTACCCAGGATATCCATTGGTACAGAAAGTCAACCTTCTCCCCTGACAGAACAATCTATAGAACTTCTCTATATTCCTTTTATGACTTACCTGATGTTACAATTTTCTGATCTTTGAATGAGGCAGGAGAGGACCCTAGTGTTGGATTTATTCTTTAAAGGTAGATGTTCTACCTTTGATGGGAGGCCTCCTCTCATCCCATTTTGTTCCCTCCCCGAAAGGCCTCAGAATCTCTTACAAAGTTTAATATCCCTGAACCCTTAAAAAGAATAAAAAGGATTAAACAATCAACACAGATGATATTTTGTCGGTCTGCTTCCTTTCACATGAGCCTTAGAGGCTTAAAGTAACAGAGATATTTCAATATGGTGTTCAGGCAAAAAACAAAAACAAACAAACACCTTACCCACCACATTCTAAAAGCATCCTGCCTACTCTATTTCACTTAGTCTGACAGTTTTCTGTTTTTTTACTAACACTAACTCTGTTTTCTTCCTAATGGATTTATAACATGACAGCATAGCACGCATAAACTAGTTGAATCTTGAGTCATTTTGACACAACTGGAGGGGGTGTTTGTCAGGGAGGGTGGGAAGGTACTACCTGCACTCCAGAGATAGTTGACAATCTTAGAATTGATGTGTCCCTTTCTCCGGAGTGATCTGAAAACTCCTTGGGTTACATATTTTCTCTATCTCTAAAATAAATTATACATGAATCTCTAGCATATTTCTGGCATGTGTCTTCAGTCTTGTGAAAATTGAACCATTGCCTACCCCTTCAAAAAATGTATGTTTCTTCTACTTTTTCTGTATTTCATCTAACAAAAAAACCCCCAGAAACCTAAGTTGAATGGTAAGTATTAGATCAATACATAGTCAGTCCAGTATGTTGAGTTAGAACATAGAACATGGAATAACAATCAGGTTGAAAGGGACCTTGGAGGTCTCCTAGCTTTTAGCTGAAGGTAGATGGTTTTTCAGTTGAGTCAAGAGTACATAACTGTTGGGGAAAAGAGATATAGCTCAGGGGTAGAAAGAAATGAATTTGGATGATATTCCATGACAATGGTCCATACTCATTATTATCTATGGCAGTATGTCTCCTAGACAGGTAATATCTTCAAACCTATAATGGAAATACAATGAGGTTTGGGAGCATGTGAGATTGCATGGCAGAACAGTGATAAAAGAATAATTGCCAGTATCATTAACTTTGCATTGCTCTAAATGAGATTACCAAACACCATCAAAGCCAGCAAGTGCACAGAACAAGGTGAGTGAGGAGATGCCTCATGAGAAACCATCAGCCCCTACCTCCCATTTAAGGTTCAGGAAGAAATCTCTAGCCAGCTCATCCTTAATTGTTTTAGTCTCAGGGTAAAATGAAATTCCAGTACGTGATAATAACTTTTGATTCCGGGTGACAGAAATCTAAAGCAAAATTTAAGTCAAGCTCTGGCAAAACTAATATGGCTTGACACCTATAATAAATTGTGCAAATTTAGGGAACCTTCATCATTCTTACTTTGTATTAAATGTCATTTTATGAGATGATGCATGCATGAACAGAGCAGGAGGATAGGGTGAATTATTGTCCACTAACAGGCAATGTTCCGGTATGTCTCTTGTCTTTCTGTTAGTTCTTGATCAATATTCCTTGAATTATTTCTTGCTTGCTCGATTAACAAAGTAAGACAGAAATTCTTTATTCATAATTTGGCTGAATTCCCTTTAGACTTCTATTTTACTTACACTGGCTGACAGAGACATGATCAACAGGGTAGTCTGTTCCTGGAGAAATTGCTTTTGTTTCCTTGCTACCTCATGCTACAGCTTCCTGCTTCTGTTTTCTTACATAGTCCCACTTCCTTGAATGAGAATGAGATAACTGAGGTAAAACGTCAGATAACTCTATTAGCTAGAGAAGAGTACTAGGGAAAAACATTACAAAAGTTTTCTCTTGGTTCATTTTGTAATTTCTTTTTTTTCTTATTTGCTGAATTCAGTATTCATTTTTCCTTCTACCGTTTAATTCATTAGGAAAGGGGAAGAGAGGCTAAAGGCTTTTAAAAGAAAGGAAAATCTGACTCCTTGCCAAACTTGCTTGAGACAGTAACACCTTACTGGAAAATAACTATTGCTTTCTCACAAAAAAACATTTGCTTCTTTGCTTGCTTTTACTTCTATGTACTGCCTCAATTCATACAGATTCCAGATGGTTTCCAGAAAGAAAAGCTATACATTCCCATAACCCCTCATAAGATATTAATTGTGCAATCAATTAATTGCTACACAAATAACCGATGGTCAGCTAAAACTACCTGTTCCTGGCCAAAGGACAGCTGAAATAAAACAATTTTCAGTGCCTTCTGGAATAAAGGAAGGGAACAGGACAGACAAAGATTTGGCCTGCAGATCTCCTTATCTCTCATGTTATTAGGATTCTTAGTATATATTTTCTAGAAGATCAGACTGAGTGTTCACCTTCCTTTGCCCCATCCAGGTTTTGATAATGCAAGCTAGGTCTGAATTTTCATGCACAGAAGCTTGCTGAACTTCAGAATTAAACTGAACATTTTGAATGAGAAACATTTCATGACAGGAATATAATTGGACAGAAATCTAACTTTTCTCCAACTTCTCTTAAGAAATCCAATTCACCCCTCCCAAACATAAGCCTTACTTGAATAATGAACTCCAATGGATGGAAACTTTCTCTCAAGCTTTTAATGCTATTCTTTGCAGCTGGAAAAGCAGAGGAACTAGATGTCTGAGGCAGGCAATGCACAGAATATCTAAAAGATTAGCAGTTCTGAGCTGTTCTGAAACTAGTAGCAGTTCATGACATTCACACAGAAGATATTGCTGTGCTGCTTCATAAAATATGAAGGTGCTGCAGTAATCAGCTTTGCCAGTCCTCGTAACTTGCTTAAAAATGCAACAAATATTTCCGTATCATTATAAGGATGCATAATGATTGTTTTGCTGAAAACAATGTCTTGCAATTCTTAGCTGCAATGGAACCATGAATAAATAAATAAACCCCACTGACGTTGAGAACACTGATATTAGTGGAGCTCCTAGGAGAAGTACCAGCAGTTCTCTAAAGCCTACTAATTTTCCATTCATTGGTTCAAAGATCAAATTCCTTTGGAAAATTGAGTTCTGCAGTGTGTCAAGGATGCTGGTCAATATCATTGTGTAACATCACAGCATGAAGCTATTCTTATGTTCCTTTGGAAATACATAGAATTTGGAGGCAAATGCACAAAAAGCTCAGGAACAGTGGCAGCTGGCCCTAAATTAGAATAGACCTGATGAGTTTTCAGGTTATAATCCAGCACTATTTTGATGAAATACAGCTGGCGACAGAACAGTACAGTTAGATTACCAAAGGTGACTAGAAGCCATCTGGCACCAGACTGGAACTGTGTTCCTGTCTCAAGGGATGATGGTTGTTACTCTCCACACATACACTCTAGCAAAAACGAAGTGACAATCTACAGAAATGCAACAAAATACCCATGAACAGATGTGAAATAAAGGGCACACTCTAAGCACTATTTGCTTGTGGGAATCTAGCATCTTTCATGCATACAGTTTCACACGTCCACCTAATACCCTACACCTTCTGGAATCATTTCTTTCTAAATGTACTTCTGGCCTTCGCAATTTTGATTCATGCTTCCTATTTCAATCTAATCGGTGAAATAGATCTCTCTCCAGCAACCACTTTCTTCAATGTTACCTACAGTTCTGTTCTTTTTTTTTTCCTTTTCTTATATCAATATTCATTAAACACGTCCCATTTTAACTTATTAAGGTGAGAGAAAACAACGTAATGTTCTGAAAACTGTATTTCTCCTGCGGGTTGACTGTGCCAGATTATGAGCAATTTCTCCCAATTTCTCCATTCGACTTTCCTGATCCACATCTAGATCAGTGATTTTCAAAGAGAGGTTCATGACATATTGTGAGAGGTTTAGCTGGTGGTCCGTTATAAACTCCTTACATTCATGAGCCAGAGCTTCATCAGTTCTTGCAAGAGCTAGCTTGTTACCTCAGCTCCTCTCTCCTGTAAGAATTGACACTCAGTTGGCAACCATTAGTCTCAATCCCTGCTCGTCCATCTCCATCAGTACCATTATCTGAGTGTTAGCTGGTTTACATGAATGGATCGATGGCTGAAAACTAGTTCACTTATAGCATACAAGTGATAAGTCAGGAACACTAGGAGCATAAACATTCAGAAAGGGTTGCTATTGACTGTGAGTTCCCATACACTGTGGGAACTGGAATGATGATTTTTGCTCCAGCAACTCCAAAAGAAGGGGAAATACAATGATGAATATCTTTTTTTTTAAATGAATCTTATTGGGTTGAAGATTTATTTATCTTATCCCCTTCGTACTCATAAATGTCTACTGATGAAATATTTTTGATCAGCAACATTGAAGAAAGAGTTGTTCTGATGGCATGGTATACATGAAACAATTCAAGTAGTAAATATAAATGCTTATTTTGGATCTTTCTTTAATGCAGACATAAATAAACAAATAAAAAGCCTTTTAAAGTTAAGGAAACAGAAAGGCATCCACAGATGCAATCCAAATGATGATCTACTTACCAGAAACTTGTGAACTGACCTGCCCTAAAACATAAAATAATATGGTTCTGTGTGCATTTTCCACTTTATTTTCTGTACATTTATTTAATGGTCCACAATTGTGGAAACATTTGAGAAACTTCATCCTGGAGAGTGAGTGTTCCAGGATAGTCTTTTTCAGGAACTGCTTGTGATAAATGTGATGAATAAATAAAGTGTTATCAGAAAAGTTTCATTTTGGATACAACTCATAGGCATGTGGCAGAGGTACTGTCATTCCTGGAGATTTCTGAATATATATATATATATATTCAGCTGGAGTCTGTAATCATTCTTGGTTACTTTTATATTATGATTAGAATTATATGTAAAGGTTGATCTTAGTTGTTCCAGCAATGGTTATTTGAATGTTTAACTGTGGAAGATCTGGCAACTTTCTCTCTTGACCTAATGCAGGTACAATTTCCGATCCTGAGAGCCACATGATGGGGATGGGGATGAGGATGGAGCTGCACATTATGCATGTATGAACCCCCTTTCATTTCCTTTCTCTTTTTTCCCGGTGCAGGAGCACTTATCAAACAGATAACTTGTATGTTGGAACAGAAGAGTTAGGACATAGAAAAATGTAAGGGTGGCAGGTACAACCCCCTTAATCCAGACAAAAACTGATAACTTGCACCAAAGATACTGTGATGGTTAGGGAGAGTGTGTGGAGTGTGGCATGGGTCAGGAAGAGTACACAGGGATGCACAGAGATATATAAAAAGATCTGCATGGATCAGAGAGTGTGTGTGGGGTGCAGCAAAATTGGGAAGGATTGAGAAGAGCAGATGAGTATGCTATATGGATTGAGAAGGGTGCATGGTAGTGTGTAAGACATGCTGGTGAGGAACAGCCTGCAGGGCCGCAGCATGGGTCAGGAAGGGTGTATGAGTATGAACAGGAGTGCATAGGAAGACTGTACAAGCTGTGGAGTACAGATCAGGAAGGGTGCACAGGGGTGCATGAGTGGCCAGTGTGTCATGAGGGCAGAGGGACTGGAGAGATTGCACAGATGGGTGAGACTTATTGAGTAACTTGCAACCTTCTTGTCAGCTTCCCCTTTGCTGATGTTCCCTGTAAGCTTCCCACAAGCAAAAACTGCTTGTGAGAAGCTGGCAGGGAACATGTGCAATCATAATCAAATTTACTATTCCTGCCAGTTTCTCCATTTGCAGAGTTGTGGGGCACGTTGGAAATGATGATCAAGTGATTACGTCAGAATTGATGGTGTTGAAACAGCAGGAGTGCAGCAGTGTTGAAGCAACCACAACTTTCCCAAATTTAACTCCCACCAAACTAATGGGTCCTGGTATTTTATAAATAAGCCCAGGTAATGTAAATTGGTTGAAAAAATGCCTATTATGCAATGGTTTGCCCAACTGAAGATTATAAACAGACACAAGAGTTTTAGTAGTATATAGATATATATTGCCAGCAGAGCGGTATGGTGGCCTAGCGATAAAGACATTTGCCTCCCACTTGAAAGGTGGCGAGTTCAATTCTAGGTAGGTAGTGGTAGGTGTCTTTCTTCTAGAGCTCAAAGAAAGAATTTTTTTTTTTGCTGTGCACACTGCATGGCATCAAGAAAGGCTACCTATCCAGCCAGAAAATGTTCAGCTCCATCCAGTTCCCCTGACTCTATCCCAAATTAACGGATTATATGGTCATAAAAAAGGGAGTATATAGTGTTAACTTTGCCGTTTCTCCATAGTCTCCAAATTTTGAACTCTCATTATATCATCAACAAAGTTTATCTTTTCAATCATTGTGCCTTTTTTTTCTTGCAGCATATATCTGAGGAAATTGTGATCAGTCACCTTCAACTTTTATTCAGCATAAGAATCAATTCCCACTGAAAAAAAATTGATGCTGCTGGTTTTAATTTTAACATAAAATCCACTTTTTATTCAAAATTAGTTCCTAATGGTTCCACCAATGGCCACCAACCTTTCATTATCACCGAGAGCATTTACCAATCCATTGTAAATTCTACGTAGAAAAGAGCAAAGCAAGGAAAAGGAAATGTTTCAAGAATTGTAACAATAATTGGAACCCATTTTCATGCCTGGGATGTGAATGATTATGGATTTGAATGACTGCTTTAATGTTGATTCTTAATAAACAAAAACACCTCCTGGCATTTTATACAATTTAGATTATTTCACTCAAAAGGATGAAGTGGCTCGGGGAATGAGCTGACTGTCTCAAAAGGTCCTTTAAAACAAAACAAAAACATTCAACCAGTTCTTGCCTTTCATACTTTTTTACTAATTAGAAAACAAAAAGTTGCTCAAAGTTAAACCCAGGCAAGTTTAAAACAAATGAAATGAAATCCTTCTTTATTGACAATTTGTTCCCATTGCACAACAGGTGAAGTTATCCCACAGCATAGTTTTTTAAAAATGCTGGATAATTTTATGATACTACATAACAACTTTACCCAGCTAAGGTTGAGTTACTGTATATTGTGTCTCTTAGATGTTATCTGTTCTGTTATTTTATATGTGGCCTAACACAATTCATCTTCACTCAATGCAGGCCAGGCAAACCAAAAGATTTGACACCCATGGTGTAGATCTGGGGTGTCAAACCCACAATGACACATTATTGTCACGTGACATATCTCAACTTTTCCTCCCTTCGCTAAACCAGGGGTGGGCGTGGCCAGCGCGTGACACATCTGTCCTGCAGGCCGCAAGTTTAACACCCCTGGTGCAGATGATATTTATTTATTTAAAAACAATTATATGGACACCCATTTTATAGCCAACTCTGGGCAGCTTCCAAACAAAAGTTAAAACAGAATAAATGCCGTATTAAAACTATAAAACTAAACACAATAAAAATATTAATAACAAACAAAAATCTGGTACCATGTCAAGCCTGCTTGTAGTTATCTATTGTTATACCATTGCTGAAGGGAAAAGCCTTGCCTCATAGCAAGTCATCAAAAAAAACCTCTTCACTTATAGTTTTGGGAAGAATTGGAATGCTTAAGCTATACCACTTAAAACAACAATGGTTTCAGTCCCAGAAGCAAGTATTGTGTCTTGCCCCAACATCAAAACAAAATTGTCATACTTTTGTTTTGTTTTGTTTTAAAGTCAGAGCACTCATATGAACCACTTCAGGGCTGGCTGAAATGTTTTGAATCTACCTAGAAACAACTTAGAGCACAGATCTTGACATTATGAATGAGAGAATGAAGAGGACTCTCTAAATCAAATAGTCTCTTTGAGCCTTGAGGCCGTACTTTTAAATATTATTGTGACCTCTGAGGGTGAAGCCATGTAAAACATTAATGGGTCACTGAAAATTAATCATTTAATTGCAAAATTCTCTGGTGTGCTCTGGATATTTCTAATCATCTGCTACTCATTAGTTTAGATTCTATGGGCCTTTTTCTTTTAAAAATTATAGAGACAGATGACAGACAGACAGACAGACAGACAGACAAATAGACAGACAGACAGACAGACAGACAGACAGACAGACAGACAGACAGACAGACAGACAGATAGATAGATAGATAGA
>JANHFL010005178.1:29566-42952 GCA_032468155.1 Oxyrhabdium leporinum
CCCCCCCCCCCCCCCCCCAGAAATCACAGCGTTCTCCGTGCTGGCGCCAGGACAGCTACACTCCGTGAAGCAGAAACTAAGAAGTTATATAAACTTTGCTGGAGGGAGTCGAAAAAACTACTCTTTCCCCCCCTACCTAATTCGTATCCTGGGGACAGGGATCCACCAATAGCCATATGCTCTTCACCGTTGCCAAGATTCAATCCCCTCAGATCCACGCAGCTGCAAGTGCACAACGGCGTGGGTCCCGCCACCTGACCCATTTTCCTTTTCCCTCGCAGAGTGGAGCCCTTATTTAAACCAGCTAGGGTGTCCCCAAGTGCTCTCCTCCCCAAAGAAGATAATTGACCCCCTGAAATTGCCACGTCCCTAATCACTTCCACCCGAAAGCCTTTTTCTTTTGCTCCTAGGAAGCTGAGCGCTTAAGGCAAGGCAAGCAGCCGGCACTACGGCGTCCCTTTCGGTGCGTCCTCCGCTCTCTTGTCATCTCTTTCGCTCCGTGCACCTAAACACGAACGTTAACATCCCAGAACGGAGGGGGGGGGGCGGGATCCCAAAGAGCGAGGAGTAAGGAAAAGGGCGATTGGCTCCTTTGTGAATCAAGTTCCGGAACAAAACGTTTCCCCACCATTTGGGTCCAGCCAGCTCCCTGAGGTTGTAGAGAGGTTCCCTGAGGATGGGCCCAAGCACGAGCCCGAAAGTTCTGGTCCCTGCGAGTGGCCCAGACTGGAGCCTGTTAGGCCACCCTGGGAGACGGAGACGCGCCTTCGTTTATGGCACCTCTGCTCTTCAAAGCGGACGGTGACGATGCATTGCTGGCAGAAAGGACAGCCTCTTGCTTGTCCTCACGTCTCGTGCCGCTTCCTCTCCCCTCCACCGGCCATCAAATGTACGCCACTACTTAGGACGAGCTGCAGAAGTGACCAGACCCAGGATACAAGCTCAGTAAACCAGAAGCATCTGCCTGGGTCAAAGCAATCGCCAAACTACCTGACATCTACGATACTGTGGAACAGAACTTGAAAAAAGGGGTTTCTCCCTTTTTGCCCAGAAAGTTTTAGCCGCCTTTCGTAACTTCATGGCTACTCTTATCTCCACAAGCACAGGTAGTCCTCGACTTACGATCACAATTGAGCCCACCGTTTCTGTTGCTAAGCAGGACAAGTTAAGTGAATTTTGCCCCATTTTACGACCTTTCTTGCCATAGTTGTTAAGTGAATCGCTGCAGTTGTTAAATTAGTGACATGGTCGTTAAGTGAATCTGACTTCCCTAGTGACTTTGTTCGTCAGAAGGTCTCAAAATGGGATCACATAGCAGAATAACAGAGTTGGAAGGGACCTTGGAGGTCTTCTAGTCCAACCCCCTGCAAAAGCATGACCCCGGGACACTGCAACCGTCATCAATATGAGTCAGCTGACAAGCGTCTGAATCTTGATCACACGTCCATGGGGATGCTGCAACAGTCGCTTTTTTCAATGCTGCTGTAACCTTGAACAGTCACTAAATGAACTGCTGTAAGTCGAGGGCTACCCGTAATCACAAAAAAAAACCCAGCTGACGGGGGGGGTCCCCGCAGCGCCAAGGAGCAGCTGCCACAGGGAAGCAGACAGGCCTGCCACGCTCTCCCTGCCGCAGACGAGCCCAGGCTTTGCAGCTGCTGGCCAGGGCAGCCCAGGGATTCTCTCTCCTGCTGGAAGAATCCATCATCGCAAAAGACGGGGGAAAGGAAGCAAGGAAGCAAGGAAGCAAGAGCGAGCGAGCTCCTCTTTTCCTGTCAGCCCCCCCAGGTAAGCCAGACAGGAAACAGGACCAGATGAGCTAATTCTACTTGACTCTCAGGCTACGTTAACAGAATCGTGCAAGTCTGAAAATGCGGATCTCCCGCTGTTGGAGTCTGATGAATTAGAGGGGATCCTTTTCAAGTTTCTTCCTTGGTCCCTTAAGCAGCTGTGGACGCCTCTGCCTTTTATCTGATCTTCCCCCCAGGCAGCGTCTCTTCCCCTCCTCCCTCAAGGTCATCCCCTCAGACTGTTACCTTTCCCCACAATAGTCGAACCTGGGCCACCCAAAGACACGAATGGCTCTCGCTGTAGACGAGGAAGGGGAGCCAATGCTAGTCTAGGGGGGGGGGCAGTGATGGGGGGAATCAGAAGGAAGTGCAAGAATGGATGGAGACGCGTTTGATATCAAGACTCTAAAGCAGGAGCGTCCAACTGTGGCCACTTTCAGGCCCGTGGGCTTCACCTCCCCAGGCGGGCTGGGGAATTCTGGAAGCTGAAGTCCCCCCGGGTCTGAATGTTGCCAAGGTTGGATGGACGTTTTGCTCTAAACAAAGGCAAATTAATGTCAGAACATTTCGGCCTCCCACGAGTTTCCGTGACTGGAAAGGCACCACAACCGAGGGAGGGAAGGCTGAACTTACATACATCAAAAAGGTTTTGGGACTTCAACAAACACAAACGCTTTTTAGCACATCCCAAGGGTTAATCAATAACGTACTGCTAAACTGTCTCCCATGCAATCTGCAAAATCACCCCAAATTCTCCTCCCTGCGATCTGAATTTAAATCCTCCATCCATCTAGCCGCAGCACGTGTAAGCGAGCTACTAATTTCCAAAACTTCGGCCTTGCGCTAAAATTTGTCGCTCTGAAAAGGGGCTACCAGGTTCCTTCCCATGTTTTGCAAGGAAACCGACTGAATCATGCTTTATTCCGCAGTTCATTTCTACAACATCAGATGATGGACCCTTGATTATTTGGAAGTGGGGAGAAAATACCGCTGCCGTACCGAAGCCAAAACACGCGAAACGGCAGATCGGATGGATGGCAGGGAGCGCTGAGCTGCTGCAGATGCTTCCAGTGGAGGTCGCCTGGTCCATCCGCAGCCATTCGTTACGACTTTACAAAGGAAGCTCGTCCTTTCTGCTACGTTCGAGAAGAACGGGAAAGCCGCTGCCTTCTGGCCGGCGCCTACCGACCAGTCCTGCCCTCTAGGCAGCCCCCCAGACCCAAGGAGGGCCTCCTCCGGAATGACCCAGGGCTGAGCGTGTGAAAGACTCCAGACTGAGATTTTGGGTCAGGACGGGATCCAGCCATGGCCAATCTGCCAAACTCCAGCCCACGGCCTGGCAGCCCAAACTGCACCCACACTCTGGCCTAGCACATCCTTTGCTGGAAAAGAGATTTGCTCTCCTCCTCCTCCTCCTCCTCCGCTCAGAGGGGAGCCAGCCTGGAGAGGGTTTTGCCAGAGGATTTGGTGGAACAATCAAGAAGGCAGCCATACAAAACGCTCCTCCTGGGAGTAGTAAAATCCGTACAGTGTGTGATCACCTTCTGCTAGAAGCAGCCTATGATAGGGTCCCATGTGCCCCCTCCGACTTCCCTCCTGGCCGAGGGGAGAAAGTGGGGCAGGGGGCCTAGAAAGTAGAGGGCCAACCAGAAGATGGGATTACAGCAAAAACAAAGGCTTTAGGAAAGTCTTTGAAAAAAGCGGATCAGAGGTAATTTTTTCCCCAGGCTTTTGGCATCCAGGGGGTTTTGTCTGTCTCTCCGTTTCCCTTCCTCCCTTCTGAGCCCATCCGAGGCAGAGGGGGGTCTGTGCGCAGCAAGCCCTTCAGCCGGCACAGCCCTTGCAACAGAGGCCCAAGGCCCCCTCCCCCCTCGGGCCGCTCTGGGGGGCTCCGGGGCTTTCTGGCTCTTCCAGGACTCGAACTGCTTTCTCGGTACGTCAGAGGACACAGTGCTCTGAAGACAGGCACGTGCCAGCCAGCCCCACGCCTGAAGCCAAGAGCGTCCTTGATGCTTGGCCCACGTTACTTGGAAGAGACCCGGGACGCGCGGTGCCAGGCTCTTCTCTGCTCCACATATCAACAACCGTCTCTCTACGAAGGTCTCCCCAAAAGGGTCCTTCCAGGTTTGGCCAAAGCTGTCTGCGTACTTGCTGGTGCTAGTTTTCTGGCCCAGAAGGCCGCCTCCACGTACCCGGGGGTGTGATGCCCCTCGGGGAAGAAGAAACAAGCTTTCCTTTGCAGCTTTTGTCAAGAATCACATGATGTTTCTCTCGGAGATGCTTTGGAGGCCATCGAAACATCACATCGCATTCTTTGGGCTCCTGAATTTCACTCTGCTTAACGGCTGCTTCCTAGTCCCCAGGCAGGATCATCGCTCGCACCAAGCGGCCACTTAAGAAATTCAGGCAGGAAGGTGGGCACGGGAGCCGCCAGAGGGCAGCAGGCAGCCCTCCCCAGGAAAGCAATCGGGAGAAGGCACGGCACGGCGGGGGGCCCAGGGGGTGGGGGGGCAGGAGAGGAGGGCAGGCCACTGCGCGGCACTGCTGATTCAGCAGAGCTGCAGGCGACGGGAGGAAAGAGCGGGAACAACGGCTGGTGCTGAAAGCCGCTTTCGACACCGCAAACGGCTGCAGGGAGCGAGCAGCCGCACGGCAGCTCAGCTGCTGAACGGAGGGAGGCCCGTCTGCCGCTTAATCATCCTGCGGAGGGAAGACCGTTTGGCTTGGCCTCGGGGAGTTTACGCAGCCCACCGGATTCCTCGCAAAACAAAGACCTGTCTTTCATCAGAGCAGCAGCCTAGGGAAGGGGGGTGTCCTTGGAAGCTCCCCCAGCCCCGACATTCACTGGGGCGCATCCCGATGCTGGGAAAGGAGGAAACCAGACTGGTCTGAAGCAAACAACCAGGATAGCCATTTTCAGAAATATTTTTCAGGTATCTGCTGCTCAGAGAGTTCTATAAGTACAAAAAATCCTCCCCAATCACCTTTGATAGGCTTCTTCAAAGATTTGTCTCTTGTTGAAAGCGAACAAAGCCAAAGGTTACCTACCAGCCGTAAGAAAAACGCGCTTAGCATTTATACTCGGGCGACGCGGAGGTGCACAATCCGGCTGCTGGTTCTGATCCCCCCCCCAACCTTGCTGTCGTTTTACGTCATGCTAACAAAAGCCTCAGACGCTGAAAGATCAGTGAAGGGGAGAAAGGAGGTCTACAACAGCCCGATCCAGGCGTCCCTCATTTTACCGGAGGGCTACGTTGCCCCCCAAACCTCGCATAAAACTACTTTTATAAAGGGAAGGGGAAAAACAGCGTTGCCCGTGGAATGAGTCGCCTCACTGCAAGATGGGCGGCAAACACATTTAATAAAAATAAACATAAAAAATAACGGTACCGAATTTGGTAATCCGTACGCATTGACAAAGTTCTCATAGATATTTTAGGGCCTTCTTTCGAAAGCACCCTTTTTCTCAAACATGCTTTCTTCTTCTCATCGCTCCACGTAGAGAAACCATTCGTTCCAACTTCTCTCCATTTGGGTTTCCGATCGCGTGGCTCTCAAGGCAAACAGAAAAGCCAGGGCACTGGGGACTCCATCGGCCTTCGTTCATTATGTCGCACACAGGTGGTCAGAGCCCCGGTGGCGCAGTGGTTAGAGCGCAGTGTTGCAGGCTAGCTCTGCCCACTGCCAGGAGTTCGATCCTGACCGGCTCAAGGTTGACTCGGCCTCCCGCCCTTCCGAGGTGGGTAAAATGAGGACCCGGATTCTTGGGGCCAGTATGCTGACTCTGTAAACCGCTTAGAGAGGGCTGGGAACCCCCGTGAAGCGGTACGTAAGCCTAAGGGCTAGTGCTAGTGCCCTAGTTAAAGCTCATCTTAAGACTGGATCTTTCACTAGCTTTGGTGCACCAAGGTAAAAGTTTGTTTCTAATATTAGAGATTTATTTTCCTTTCCCTTTTGGAACGAGAGACCGATGGCCATTTGAACGGACAGTTAACAGGAGCAGCTATTGCAAGAGCAGGATGCACAACTAGGACAACTGCACAACATCATGGTAAGCGTACCAATCAGGGCAGGAAAAAGGTCCTGGCACAAACTGACTCTGCCGGTACAAACTGCAAAGTAGTTTTTTTCTAGAGAGAGCAAATTCCTGGATGCAAATGACTCCGCATAAAGTGAGGGAAACCCGTCTTTGAGCAGCTGCGCTTGGGTGATCAGCAAGAGAGCGTTGTTGGAGTATCCCCGGGAGGTGCGCACTGGTGGTCCTCCGCCTGCCACTCGTACGGGAGCGGCAAGCCGCTGCCAGGCGCCCGCGTGGGCGTAGGACGGTTCAACTCAAGAGAACAGGGGGGGCCTCTCCGCTCTCCCATTTGGCTCAGGAACTGGATCGCATACGGAGGGAAGCAGCCCTCAAGCGAGCCCTGTCACTTCAAGCCTCAGATTAAACAAAGAAAAACCGCAGGAGAAGGCCGTTCTGCAGAGCTTCTCTACAACGCGCACTGGTCTACAAATTTTGGGAAATTATCGACCTCCGAGATAAAATGTGTTAATTTTACCTATTTTGATAAGATGAATTAGAAAACAGGTGATAAAGGTGCTGGTTGGCTAAAGTTTTCAAGGTATTTCACAATAATGATTTATACACAGGTGGGTACATTTGCCCACAAGGGAGGGAGGTGTCTAATGATCATGATGCCTCGTAACTTCTCGACAGAGTACGGTACAACAATGAAAATGGTACCACCTGGAAGTTATAAATTTATCTTCACTTTGAGAACAGCAAGACAGATGACTATTCAAAAACACGTGGAAAGTTTGCTTAGGTCCTATAAATCATTTGGTGCAAACGTGTCACAGAAAATTCACTTCTTACACTCGCATTTAGACTATTTCCCTTTGAACTGTGGGGCAGTGAGTGATGAGCACGGGGAGAGATTCCACCAGGATATAATGCAGTTCACAAAAGCCAAAAAGCTCAGTTTAGAGACCGAATAAAGATGGAACTTTGTCGTTTAATCTGATGTTAGAGCTTGTCAGTTTTTCATGCAAAAAACATGAAACTGTTACAGGAAAAACCAATAAATGAACGAAAAGTTATGTTGGTATCAATAAAGACAAATTTATAATGATTGGTGTGGCACCATTCTCACTGCTATATCACATTTTGCAGAAAAGTTATGGAGCATAATCGCACATCTCCCTCGTAATTTTGAATTATTTTGAAGCAATTTTAACCTGAAACTGTATCTTAGAAACTGGAGCCAATTAATACCCAGGACTTAATTTTCCTTTATTAGTGACCCAATTCTGGTAAAATTTAAGCTACTTTCATTTCCGATGCTTTCTGCTTGTAGACCAGTGCCATTTCTTTACGGCAAACATTTCTATTCTTGCCTAAAACAAGAGAAAAGGCATTACGTTTTCATAATGATAGTTGTGTTTGAAATGATTTGAGGTTTTCTGCCCTGGACAGGCGGTTGAAAAAGATTTCAACTCTATGATCGGAAGCGCTCCACATTTTAACTTCTTGATACTGGCTGGGGAAAAACTGGCAAAGGGAAGCTGGAAAAAAAACAGAGAGACAAGGAGAAACACACTCCTTGATGCTTTTCCTTCCTTTTCTATTTTTGCTTTCCAATAAAAGTCCTGCCTCCTCCATGATGAGAAAGAAAACTGCCTCTGCTCCCCGGGATCTCGTTTCTCCACTTTCACAGTCATTCCGAGTAGAATTCACAGGGACTTGCGTGAGGCCCCTCCCTCTGGGAAGTCTCGCATCGCTCTCTTCTCCACCTTTGGGCCAGGAAACGGTGAGCGCACAAATGAACTCTCTCGAACACTTGCTAGAATGTTTCCCTCCATCAGTACCTTCTGAAAGACTTGCTAAAATGCGGGAACACATCTCTGTCTCTCTCTCGTTTTCTTCCCAAGTCAGACCAGCTATTAAGGTAACAGGCTCCCTGCTTCAGTCCTCAACACCTCCATAGAATAGTCTTGGCCAATTGGAAGGCTGCTTCTATCTGCCCCCCAACAAGCCAGGTCAGCTCATCAGCTGCACTCAAGACCAGATCTAAGCTCCTTCTCCATGTTGCTCTCTCCTGATGACTTACGCCACAAGCACCACAGCCAAGCCAGGGCACTAAAACCTATATGCCAGTTTTAGAGGAACGCAACAAAACCAGGGAGGAGGAAGGAAGGAAGGAAGGAAGGACGGAAGGAAGGAAGGAAGGAAGGAAGGAAGGAAGGAAGGAAGGAAGGAAGGAAGGAAGGAAGGAAGGAAGGAAGGAAGGAACAGCTGATTATCTAGAACGAATTCACCTGCCTGAGGTCCACCCAACTGATGATCAGTGTTGAGGAGCAAAAGGAGGTGGTTATTCCAGATGAGTGATCTTACTCAAGGGAAAACAAAGCAACTCAGATCTCTTTGCTCCCCCCGCCCCCTTCTGCATCCAGAGGAAGCCGATTTGTGCAGCCCAGGCTAGGAAGTAAGGTAAGGGTGCGGAAAAGACCAACTGGCTAAGCCGGATGTCGCCAGTCCCCTATGAAATGCGCCCTAGCAGGCTGAAGGGCCAAGAGCTCTTTGGGCCTCCGTCAGGTGTCTTTAGAGAATCCCGCAGGGCCAGGAAGATGCCAGAAGACGGAAGACCAGCAAGCGGGACTCTGCTCTTCCGACAGGAAAGGGGATCCTCTAATGGGGGATCAGTGACTCGTTTTAGAGCAGAGAACGAAGGAGGCCGCTTGCAAGCACTTTGAACACAAACACGATTGCCAAAAGCGGCTTTGTCAACAATAGAGGCTAACAGGATAACTACTGTGAAAGGAGTTGTCTGGATATAGTCTCCACTGATTTCAAGAAAGCTTCTGACAAGGTTCCAGATGACCTTCTCATTGACAAGCTGCTAAAATGTGGCTTGGATGGCACAACAGCAGCCCAGGCCCACAACTGGCTGGCAAACTACACTGTACATCTAAATAATAACAACCAATCCCCACAAGGATCCGTCTTGGGACCGGTATTCTTCAATGCTTCTATTTACGGACTGGATAAAGGGACTGGTGGGCTGCTTATTAACTTTGTTAATAATGCAGAACTGGGAGATCTGGCCAAAACTCAGGAAGATCTAATGTGATTGCACTCTAATATGGAGAGTGTTTTTGTATGCATATATGTTCTTATGTGCTACCTATTCCTGGACACCCCAGGCTGCTAACAATTTGAACAAAAAAATATCCCAAGAAATCCACATACAGATAAAAATCTGCAGCTACAAATACCTCGCAACAGATATTTGAAAAAGACTTGAGTGTCAACATTAACAAGCTACACACCAGCCACTAGTATGAAATAGCTGCTAAAAGAAGTAACGTAACCCTGGGCTAAATTAGAAGCAGCCCTATATTAAACAGGAACTTTAGGACATGACCAGTGAGAACAGACAAAAGCATGATTACGTCTTTCACTAAAATAGCCGTTTTCTACCTCACCTTAAGCTTCACTTTAAGGGTTACAGACTGTCAAACAAGGAAGGAACACGCTGAACAAAGCTATTTTGGATTCTCTTACAAATGTGCATGAAATGAGAAAGGTATCCTTTTCCAAACCTAAACAAGCCATTGCGTTCTTGAAATTCTGCCCAAATGCTTTGGATCAACCATGGTTTTCACCCCCATTTTCGGCCGGCAGTGTGCTGCAGGAGGCCATGGAGGGTGAAACAAGGCGCAGGGCCCCCACACGCAGCCTCTTTTAGCCGCCTTCCTTCCACCGCAGGCAGGTTCTTTGATATTTCCAGGCCGGCCCCATGGGACGGATTTAAACACCCCGCAGGCCGGATCCAGCCCACGGGCCTTGAGTTCGACACCCCTGCTGTAGAGAGTGATCCTGAGGGGCAAGCAGGCAAAGCTGGTGTCCTCCCCCACCCCAAACTCTTCGTGGCTGTGCCAGCCAATTTACTGGCTGATCTTCTCAGATGGAAAAACAGCCTTATGTTTACCAGCCTCTGAGATGATTAACTTACTTGAGTATTTCTGGAGCGCAACTTCCTTTCTGACTTCTCCTCAGCTCCATGATCCTGGTCTTCCTCTTCTTCTGTAAGGCTGTCACTTCCAGAATCTTCCAGTCCAGAATAGACACTTTCCTCGCTGTCTGTCAGACGATCGCCTACCTCTTCTTGCTCTTCAAACATCCTGGTCCCGAGAATGGGCTGTAGAAGGGAGAGCACGGGATTCAAAGCACTGCAACGCTAATAAGGCCTGCATATCCCTCTCCCACACTTGACTCGTGCAGAATTTTCTCCCCAAAGGACAGGTTTGCTGGGCACCACTTACAGAATAAGGGTCGGAAGGGACCCTGGAGGTCTTCTAGTCCAACCCCCTGTTCAGGCAGAAGACCCTATGCCAGGGAAGTCCAATCTTGGGAATTTTATGATTTGTGGACTTTAATTCCTAACATTCCCATAGCTACGCCGCTTGGGGAATTCGGGGAATTGACGTCCATAAGTCTGAACGTTCCCAATGTTGGACACTCCTTCCCTATGCCATATTAGAAATGATTGCACGGTCTATTTTTTAAAGCCTCCAGGGAGGGGACACCCAAAACTTCTGGAGGCAACGCTGATTAACTGTTTGTTCTGTCAGGAAATGTCTCCTTTCAGCCCAAATACCCCAAGTTTATATTTCTCGATGTATAAAATCGAAATCAGCGTTGCAGTTTTCTATGTACAATTCCCGAGAGCTTCCGAGGCCAGGCCGTGGATCCTCCTGGTTCCTAGGAAGAATCAAGGAGAGAAGCAACCTGGAACTAAGGAGGAATTTCCTGCCCGCCAGAACAATTAACCAGCGGACTCCCTGGAGGGCGCGAATGTGGGAAACCTTCAGGAGGGGGAGGGCGGTAAAGGGCACCAGAGAAGACGAAGATTTAATTTTAGGGCGCGTCCCCTGCACCGGCGCCTGCTGGTCCTCCCTCTTTGCAAAGCGAAGCGTAGAAGCCGCCATCCTTTTTTCCTTGGACGTTTTGGCTGCTGACGGCCTATTTCCAAGCTAGACAGCGAATCCCCCTCCCCCCCCATGAAGAGGAGTGTGGGGAGGGGGTTACGGACCCTGTATGATGGGCCCCCTGCCTGAGGAGGGGGTCGGACTAGAAGGCCTCGGGGGCTCCCTTCCAACTCCGTTATAAGCAGGCTCAAGCGCCTTCTCTCCGGCCTCGCAGAGCCCGTGCGCCTTCGGGGACCGGCTCCTCAGGGACTCCCGAGGTAAATCGTTCCTCGCCCGCATCCCCCGCCCGTCGGGAGCCAAGCCACGCCGTCAGAACGCCCGCTCGCTTAAAGACCGGCCGCGGCCCCCGCCCGCCTTTCTGGGAGGCCGCCCAGAGACCCTCAAGACCCGCCAACCGGGCCGGACAAGGACGCGGCCGACCCGGCGGCCTCCGCGGCGGAGCCTTCGCCCTCCCCGCCCGGTCGGCTAGACGCGACTCACCCGGCCCAAGCCGCCTCCGCCGGTCCCTCGCCCGCCTCCGTCGGCACCGCGTGCGCTCCCCTCAGCCGACACCAGCCACGACGCATGCGCCGGAAGCTCCTTGCCCCGCCCCCCCGCCGGGCGGCGCCTGCGCGCTGCGTCCTCAGACTCCTTCGCTCCGCCCTAGCCGCTCCTCGTTGGCGAGCTGGCTGCCGCCGCGCATGCGCCCTGGAACCGGGAAGCCCCCCCCGACTCGTCCGAGCCCCGCCCCTCGGCCGCTACTCCAAGCGCGGCGACCGGCGCGTCTCTCGTTAAACCGGGAAGAGCCGCGCTTCGTTTCGGGGCGCTCTCCAGAGTGGCGGTGGTGGAGGAGGGGAATAGGGAAGGCTGTCCTTCTCTCGGGTTGAGACTGAGCTCTTTCAACAGTAGGCACAAGGAGAGCCTCCGCCTTCTGCAGCGGCTGAGAGTTCTTCATAGGGGGGGGGCTGGCTGGGGAATTCTGGGAGTTGAAGTCCTCGCTGCCGAAAGGATAAAGTCAGCGGCGCAATAGGGGGCAGTGAATGCGGCCAACGGAGGAGCGGGGATTGGCACGGCAATCGCTTCGGAAACTATCGCTAAAGCTGGCGGAACTTGGCAAGGGAGACGCGCGAGGGCTGAAGAACGGAAGCTTTGGAGTGGCGGTGCCGGAGGAGGCTCCCGAGAGCCCCGCCGGTCACTCCTGAAGGAACCCAGCCCGAGCGCCCTGTGGAAGGGCTGGAGCTGGAGCTGAAATACTTCGGCCACCAAATGAGAAGCGGGGCTCCTCGGAGGAGAGGGAAGGAAGGCCAAGGGGGCGGCAGAGGATTAGACAGGGCCATCGACGAAACGGACATGAATGTGGGCAAACCCCGGGAGGCAGCGGGGGGCTCGGTGCTTTGGTCCATGGGGGTCACAGAGAGTTGGATCTATTACCGGCTCGCACGAGCAACGGGGGAAGGAAGCTCGGGGCGAGGACCGGGTTCCCCCAAATGCTGACATCCAGCCCAGTTTTCTTGCCGTCTGCAGCGCCAACGCCACCACCGAGGACGCTGCCGCCGCCGCCTCCCTTCGCACAGCCGAGAGTAAAAGGAGCGTCTGCAACGCGGGTCCATCGGGCCACTTGCAGCCGCCCTGCCGGCATCCTCAGCGGCAGAAACCGACCGCCAGCGTCCCGGGAAGGAGCCTACCCCCTTCCTGAGACTCGCAAAGCGGAAGGCGCCCGGAGACACCCCCGCCCCCCCCCCCCCCCCGCAGCCAGCTCCGTGGTCGGTTCCAACAGGTGGAAGGACCGCGCCTGCGCGCCCGACGACAGGTGGGACGCATGCGCGCTACGACAGCCAGCCCCCGCGGCGCGAGGCGTAACAGTGCGTCTAGAGCGCGCGTGCGTGCGGCGTTGCGCCTGCGCGTCGCAAGATGGCGGCGGCCATGCCCGTTCCTTCTGAGGGAGCGAGTGCGCAGCGCGGCTTCGGGCTTTGGCGAGGCCGGTGCAGCCGCGGCCGCTAGTCGTTTCCGAGCCGCCCGCTCCGGCGGCAGCAGCGGGGCCCGTCGCAGGGCTTGCACGGCCCAGGGAAGCGGGCCCGGGCTGGGCCGCCCGCCGCTACCATGGAGCCCGCCGGCGCCGTGGCCGGAGGAGGCGGAGCGGGCAGCAACGTGCCGGCCTTCCTCACCAAGCTGTGGACGCTGGTGGAGGACCCAGACACGGACGCGCTCATCTGCTGGAGCCCGGTGAGGAAGGCCTCGGGCCCCGCGGGAAGCAGGCCGCGCCGGGGGCTCAGCCGGGGCCTCGGGCCCCTCCGGCCCGGTCGAGGCTGTGGGGTTCGGGGAGAAGGAGGCTTCCCTGGGGGAAGCGGCCGGGCAAGTGGGGCGGAGCAGAAACGCCGTGCGGTCGGCCCCTCAGGAGGCAGGCTCCCTCGCAGGGCCGGTGATGGAGCCCCGGAGAAGCCGCTGTTCTGAAGCGACGACGCATCTCAACTCCGGGGGGCTTTCGGGTTGGGCGAACTACAATGCCCACGGCATGCTGGCTTGCGGGATTCTGGGAGTTGTAGTCCTCAAGTCTTAGCGTTGCCGAGTTTGGAGAGAGCTGCTTCAGAGCAGGGGTCTCCAGCCAACTTTGGCCGCTTTAAGCCTGGAGGAC
>JANHFL010005182.1:0-35466 GCA_032468155.1 Oxyrhabdium leporinum
TATTTTTTATTTCATTCATCCTCCCGCACTCTAATATTTCCATTTTCTTGTCACAAATTATTTCCATTTCCCACTTATCTTCCTTCCTTCCTTCCTTCCTTCCTTCCTTCCTTCCTTCCAAAATATAGTAGTCTCTTTATTGGTAATTTTGCCCTGAGACTACCATACATCCGTGCTTTCGATACTGCATTATATCTCAATTGTTTTCCAAGTACAATTCAAAATAGTCAGTCTCACCTATAAAGTCCTATGTGATATGGCACTGGGAATCTACAGAACCTCATTCTGCAATCATATCTAACCTCTCTGATACATATGTCCTGGATGAAGTTGTTAACAGCACCCAGCTTTGATAAAGTTGAATGGAGTTGCGGCATACAAATGCTACTTCTTAGTAGCAGCTACTACGATTTAAATAATCCCCCGATTGAAATAAGGTTAGCTTCCATCCCGATTTCATTTAGAATGGTGTTCAGAACTGAGCTCTTTTGAAAACAATTTATGCATTGGTAGGATGCCATCTAGGTTGAATGCATCATTGAGGTATACTTTGCTAGGCTTTGACCATACCTTAATTTTTAAATTAGTTTTACTGTAGATGTTTTGTGTATATGTAAAATGATCCTCTGAATCTGAGAAAGAAGGGAGAGTTTTCAAAACATGGCAGACAAGGAACACATGGACATTTCAACATTACTTCTTAAGGGAGGTATCAGCCCATCTATTAGGGAATTTATGAGACAGAAGATCAGTCAGCTCATAGGGGTCTTAAAACACTCGCTAATAAATGAGGAAATGGAATATATTTATTTAGTTTCCAGGTTTTTGTAACTTTATTGCTTTTTCCTGACATTAATGAAACTCTATGAATCTTGCACTCCTCTAGGAGCTTGACAGTATCTTTTATATATATATATATATTACAATGGATTTTTAAATTTATTTTAAATTGATTCATATCGTGTGGATGTTTTATCCACCAACCACTGAAAGTTCTATGAAGTTTGGGTATTCAATATTCTTGGTCAGCACACACGGTGTCTGACCAAGTATTTTGCAATGGCTGCAACTGGGGCAATCCCATGCCATCGACAAACAATTATGAGTGTTGAGGATTACTTGAAAGCAGTAACTGTGGCTTAACTGAAAGTGCTTAAAGTTCAATTCGCTTACTTGGCTTCTCAACACCGAATGGGAGATGAAGGCATTGGATAGGTTTTACTGGCAATGGAAAAGTTACTGGAATTGATAAAGCATAGCTAAGTATTGCAGAGCTTCTTTGCTCACTGTCTCAAGAGTTCCCCTGACCTTAATCCCAAACGCTACACAAAAACAATAAGAAACATAGCTTTGTAATATCTTTAAAAAGAACAAGTAAATGTGGCGTACTTCCTTTTATTGTCTTAGGCTTCTAACAAAACATATTGGAAAAGAAATGTTTTGGCTTAACTGTAGCAAACTTAGCCATTGTTGAATCTTCAAGTGAGTCTTATTCCAATTCTGCTGAAAAGACTACTAAAGCCACTGTAATTGTTTCCAGCATTATAAATGTTCAGTAAATTGGTGGAACAAATAGATTATTGTGTAAAATAGATAAAACTAATTAAGCATGTCAGTTCACTCAAGCCTATTATATAGAATGGTTTATCTCATTTTGCTAAATAGATTACAGCTTACATTTAATGCTGCTGTATGTTTTATTTTTTTTAAATGTTAAAAATCAACTAATTGCCTGACAAATAAGGCTTAGATGTTCACATGCCTGCAGAGATTATTCAGGATGCGTATCTATTATTCTTCAAAAAGACTAATGATAGTAGGATAATTGCAGGCCTATCAACTTTTAGGGTGTTCTTGAAACATTATTTTCTGAAGACATTACTTTTTATTTGGCACTAAACTTTAATTCATCTTATATCATGAAGTGACTTTAGGATAAATTCCATTTAAAACAATGTGTTGTAAATTAATGTCGTCTAAACAGCACACTCATGTGTAGGGAAATACTTCCTTTTCCTTTCAGAACACTCCAAGCTGAACTGATTAAATTGTACCTCATTATACACAAGATGGTTTAAAGGGACAATCTCCTTTCTCCTGTTAGTCTGCAAACATCTCAAAATCTTCAGATATATAAGTTGGCTTCCTTGATTCCGGATCTATAGACATCCAGCTGAAGCCACAATGATATCTATCATATGCAGCATAATGACATTACAGGTAGTTCTTGAGTTTTGACTGATCGTTTAGATCAGGGGTGTCAAATTCACATCGTCACGGCAGCATCACATGATGTATTGGGACTTTTTTCCCCTTCGTTAAACCGGGCGTGGGCATGGCCAGAGCGTGACACATCCGGTCCACAGGCCGGGAGTTTGATAGCCCTCACTTAGAGGCCATTCAAAGTTCCAACAGAAGATACTTATGACCCGGTTCAATAAACTTTCAATGATTCACCCCACCCCACCCCGATGGTCATATGACTGCATTTTAGGTGCTCAGCAATTTATGGCCATACGCCGAATTCTGTGATCACGTGATCATGATTTACATTTTGGCAAAAACAGTTTAGTTCTGGTTTTCAGCAAAAGCACTCCATAGCAATAAGGGGTTCGCTCCATGACAGCAGTTTCACTTAACGACAGTGGTGATTCGCTTAACAACCACCACAGAAAAAGACTGTAAAATCAGGTTGGTCATGTGGGTGACCTGCTTTATGATCATTGCAACTTATGATCATAATAGATAAGCTCCATTACAGTTGTAACTCAAGGACTAGCTGTATACCAATGACCCAAATAATGTAATTTACATTATTTAATGTATTTACATTACATTAGTCACCTTTTGACTGCAAATTAAATTCAATATATATTCACATCATCTGCATGAAGACCTCAAAAAACAATTGCCTCCTTACTTCCCTGCAGACATACAGCACTGCCTATCATTTTGAAATGTTAGTAGTCTTCAAATGTTCTCCCAGATTCTAATATTAACTTTTTCCTTGGTATATGACACTGCTATTGATACTACTTATCTGATTACACAATGGCCTGACTCTAGTGAGAAGTGAGATTATATTGGCTATAAATATTAGAACATATTAGCAATGAGCAATACCATTAATTAATCAACTAGAAAAAAAATCTGAATTTCCTTTATGGCAATCTCATCTTCTCTGGTTTGGGGACACACAATCTTTTTTTTTTTTTTTGTATTATATTTGACATATAGTAAACTCTGGGTAACTCAAAATATAAGAGCAAAACTTTAAAATACTATCGAACAACAAAAAAATGTGACAGTGAACGAAATGGTGCATCCAGTTAAAATCATACACAGTATACATTCAACAAAAAGCTCCATTCATCCTTGCCAAAGCCTCAGAGGATAATGAATATAAACGATGAAAACAACTTTTGCAAATAAAGATATCACACAAGAATGAAGCGCACATCTGGCAACCTGACATGCACCAGGCATGGCAACTTATTATTTTATAATTCTAGTGCCTCAGGTTACAAAGTCAAATCTTGGCTTGTGCAGTAAAACTATGTACAATGACTGTAGAACCTGTTTGTTCTTCACTGAAGGTGGAAGACATTTATTTGTTTCAATTTGGACAGGGATGTTATGATTTTTAATTGTAGAACAAGCCTAGCAATTAAAGTACAATCTAAACTTAATGTAATACCCTGACTCATTTTAAAGCTTTTAATTACAGCTCATGCTTTGAAAAATCAGAAAACAATGGTAAATTAAGCAAATGTTTATTCTTCCTGCTTTTTTCACCTAAAAATTTGTGGCTTTCCTCAAGAGTTTTAGCAGAAAGATAATATGCCTTTCTTAATGGCCCTTTAAAGTGTTCTCTTCTTGTATATATTCTCCCTCTTATTGTTCTTGTAATTAATTAAGTTTTGTGCTCCATAGTAACAATTACCATGCATCCATGATCATTTCCCCACTAGCAATTTATAATGTCATCCAGCCATTGTTGTTGCAATATATCATTAAAGAAATCACACTTTCTATTGTTGCAGCAATAGCTGGGTAATACTTTAAATCACCAGTGCAGTAACATTTACGTCTATGTGAAACAGCAAAGATTCACTTCAATGAAATGGTGCAGGCTGTAGAAGCATCCTGATTTGTTTGCTGAAAGAAGGAAGACAGCTGATTCACCTCCACAAAGCTGTTTCCCTGACCTTGAAACACCTTTGGCCAGTACTATTGAACTACTGAAGCTTCTCTGAGCCTTCTCCAACCACATTGTCTGAAGAAGCGATTGACTTCAGCCTTTGCTGAAATGGCCTAAATTGGAAGAGTTTTACTGTATACTGAGGGGAATCTGGATGAGGCATTGTCCTTCTTTCTTCTTGGTTTTATCCTGCAATACTTGTTGAAAAGTCTATGGAGATTCTCAGTCAGCCAGGTCATGATTGTCTCAAACGTGCTTTTTCAGAAGGCAACTGGACTTTCTTTTGTTTTTGCTTGAAGACATTTCTCTTCTCGTTCAGAAAGCTTCATCAGTTCATGGATGAGAAGCGAAAATGTCTTCAAGGAAAAACAAAAGTCCAGCTACCTTTTGAAAAAGCACCTTTCAGTTTGCTGGAAAGGTTTCACTTATCTTTCTCACATAGTTCCTCTAAGGAGAAGGCAGAGGAAAACACAAGCAGGCCAGACTGAAACAATATGATTAGGTTTTTAAAAGTTTTCGAAGTAAGATGACCATTGTTGCATTGTGAAGATGCTTCAAGGAGATCCTTTGAAGTTTCATCAAAGCAAAGCACTCTGATTTAAATGTGGAATATTACTTCTCTGTGTGCTGCCTCTGGCAATCTTGACACACACAAAAAGACAAAGCTGGTAGATAAAACGTAAGAGGTCATGTATTATCACTTCTGAAGATAACAAAAGATTGTGGCATCTCAATGGTCTGCTTTGCATTAAGAATGTTGGTAAGAGACCTAGCAGTTTCTGGTATCTCACTACCTTTCAGAGGACCATAAATACATACAAGCCATGAAGTGGGCAATGCAGGGAATCAGCTACTCAGTGCCCATGGCAAAAAATGATTGGGACAAATATCCCAGTAACATGCTTGGTGAGATTGACCTGCACTGTGTGCAATTAACATTTGGCATAATCAGGCATGCTCAAGCATTATACAAAGAAGGCAGATGCTGAGGGCACCAGCTAAGTTCATTTTCCCGCCAGGAGCATCACATTGTGCAGACGTATGATAATTTATGATACAAGCAAATGAAAACTATTCTCAGTGTAGGAGAAAGAGGCATTATTTATTCAATTTTAATTGTTACTCTGGGTTGGCAAAACACCAGAATCAAACAATGCTTTAAAAAAGAGAGCATGCCCTAATGTCATAATCCTGCTGATTAAAACTTGTCCCCCCATTGTCTAATTATAATTTTCCTCATAGACAAATCAGCTAAAGTTTCTGTTGATTAATATACTAATTAAACAGATCAAAGTATGTTGCCTTAATTGAAATGAATAACCATTTACTAAACAAGCAACTGCCTTTTTTTTTTAGTATGTCAGATTTAGAAAAAAAAGATGGAGCAGGATTAGCTAAATAATCATTAATTTACACCAGGGTCTCCTAAAATATAAAATTGGAGTGCAGTTACTGTGATAGAGGCACCCAAGAGGCTCTTCTGAGTACCTTTTCCCACTACGAACACCCAATTTTAGTAAGTATGTATGGAAACCACCCATTTTCAAAATTTTCAAAATTCATCACAAAACTATGTTTGTAGTAAATGTAAAGAAATAACACAAAGCAGCACACAATTTAGTACCCCATACTCTGGGCCTTTGAAAGTATATCAAATGCAAGACAGTTTTCCACAAAAATGCACCTACCGCTAGATCAGGTTGATTTTCATTACATTATAAATGTTAAGGGGAAGCTCTCCTGGCTAAATAAAACAACAGAACAGCTGTTCATGAATTTGCTAATTGTGTTGCATTAATTTGCTATGATTGGTGGCATCTACTACCTATATATATTTCTTGGAACTGTATTGGGGGAGGAGGGAAAGAATACAGAATAACTATTTTGCCTAATAGATAAACAGATATAATTGTCAAGGCTATGCATTCCATATGCTGAACCAAGTTCAAAAGCTTTTCAGTTACAATTTGCCATGTGTTTCACAATCTATCTGTTTTACTTCTCTAGGATGCAAAAATATCGGGAGAAAACCTGCTATAGCTAGGCTTTCTTTAGGAATTTATCCTTCTGTTCATTTCCTGTTCAGGTCACTTTTATGTGGTTTCATGATTCCCTTTTGTATCTGCATCAAGCTACATTGTCAAAAACAATGCTCAAAATATGTGTTTCATACATTTAAATTATGATGTGGATAGATTTAAATTGTCAAGTTGTTCAAAGAAGTGCAAAATATGGCAAGATAGCTGAATAGCTGAATTATGTGTATAAATGTGAAAGTTGCCAGATTTTCAGATATACAAAAAAATTCCTCCAGCACCTCTGTCTGTGTGGGGAGGCAATGTGGCGAACTGTGAAATAAATTGTGCATGCTGTTACAAGTCAGATGAAATTTAGCATACTAAATGCATGGCAATCTGGCAGACAGAAGAATCTTAGTAACAGATGGTGAAAACTCTTAAAAGGGAAAAGGAGTTTTCCCACATATTAATGAGCCCTTGGGTCAATACAAGCGAAAGAATTTGCCTAAATTGTTCCATGTATCCACCTAAATTGATAGTCACCCCTCCAAATCCAACCATGTTTGAACAAAAAAATAACGATGACAATAACAATAACAACAACAAAAGTCATATATAGAGAAATATGACTTACTCTCTTTCCAGGAGGGCCAGGGGGACCTGCTTCACCAGAAGGACCTGGCGGCCCCTGAAATGATAAAAAATATCCAATTACCCACTTTCAAGTGTGATTGCTAAAAGATCCTGTGCAATGATTTTATATATACATGCATGGATACACACAGACACAAACACACACACACACAAACACACAACCAAACACACACACAAACTTGGCAACCAAAGCATGTGCCATCAGCTGATACTGGATAAGAAAACCACCAGTGTATACTAGGAAAATATAAGCACGTGGAATTGACTTGTTCAGAAATATAAAAGGTCTCCATTTAGGAAACTATAGAAAGTTGTATTAATAGCAACGTCTTACTCAAATACTTACTCAAATAATTCTTGAATTACAACCATTTGTTTAGTGACTGTTCAAAGTCACAATGATGCTGAAAAAAAAGTAACTTGCAACCAGCCCTTGCACATATGACTGCCACAATATGTGATGTGCAACTGTCATATATACGTGCACCATCCTGGATTCACATGGTTGCCATTTGTGATTTCCTGGCAGCTTCTGACAAGCGAAGTCAATGGACTAAGCAGATTTGCTTAATGACTGTGACAAAAAAGGTTGTAAAATTGGAAATGGTCATGTGATGACACACTTAATGACTGCAACACTTAGCGATGGAGGTTCCAGTCCAAATTTTGATTGTAAGTTGAGAACTACCTGTTTTTATCCATTTTCCCCATGGATAAATAGGAAAAATAAATAAATAGACAAGGATTGAATATGAATTGTTCCAGAGAGAAGCTTTCAGTTTTTTCCGCACGATCCTGATGTGATTAGAATACAATTGCTGACATCCTCAATTATTACAATACAATCAATTAATACAATGCAGTCAACAGAATTATTCTCGTAAGGATATTACTTACAGGTTGGCCTGGATCGCCATCGTCACCTTTTTCCCCTCCTGTGCCATCAGTTCCCTGGGGAGGTAGAAAGAGAAAGAAAGAAAAGGAAGAGGATGAAAGAAAATAACATCCACCTAATTTATCTCCTATCTGAATTATATGTTCTACTCAGAAAGAAGGCTTTCTTTGTAAGAACTATGACAGACAGCAATATTAATTATATATAGTATCCTGTGCTTGCCTAAATATCTCAGCGATTTGCTTATTATCCAAGTGACCTCTCATAGCAACTTCTACTTCACGTTAACTGTAGAACTGCAATGTTTTTATACTTGGTAACTTTCTCAAAAATCCAGTTCGACGTAATAATCACGATACTGTACTGCAACAAGGAGACCAAGATTCAATTTTCCACTAAGCCAATGCAATCACAAGTTGGTATCAAGAAAGTCTCTGTGCCTCACTCACTGTACAGGTCGATATGAAAATAATATTTAGACAAGTGTTACACTGAATCCCGGAAAGGAGCTGAGGAAAGAAACTTTCCATTTCAGTTCCACAAAGCGGTGTTTTGCTCAGAGCAAAGAGATGCAACAAAGTAAATTTCTCAGAATCAAAGACTGTATCCAATATCAACTGAAGCCAGTGAGAGTTTCATGTCACCTGGTAAAGCAGTTTTATTTTCAAAATACTTACAGCCGGACCAGGTTCTCCAGGGGGTCCAGGATCACCAGGGAACCCAACAGGGCCCTACGGAAATTAAAAACATGAGCATCAGGGAAAAGTAATTGCGAATAAGACATTTTTATTGATACATAGGCTCTGAGAAGATACAGCCTCTAAAACATAAATAAAATAGTTCATACAATGCTCACAATATATTTTGGAATACAGCTTTCATAAATCCAACAAGAGTGACCAGTTTAGAAATTTAGGAAAATATTTTTTACGTATTGATTTATTAAATTTCTATGCCACTCTTCTCAATGATACAGCAACTCTGTATACAACAGATCTTCCTGACTGCACTCATAATTGTTTTATAGAGAGTTGAGAAAATACAGTTAAGAAATGAAATAGGGCTCGGTTATACTTATTATTAAATCTTAATATATATTTTTTGCGGAAAAAATAGTATCTTCACTCACTGGATTTCCCTTTGGACCATCATCACCTGGAGGTCCTTTAAGTCCAGGAGGTCCTGCTGCTCCAGGTGGCCCAGATTCGCCTTTTTCACCTCTTTCACCTTTTGGACCCTGCAAAAAAGAAGAGTTTTTAATGGATATATAGATTGCTTAAAACAAGTAGGGAATAACCAAAAAAATAATCATCTATAAACAAATCTCAATCATGTTTTTATCGGAAGCATTTTTGAAGCAATATAGTTTGAGCTGAGAAATGAAGAAAGCACTTCAAGATTTTCCAACAGGATCTGTTTGGAAAAGAAATTCATTTCTGGGGAGATTTGAAAATGAACTGAAGGGCAAATGATTGTAAATTAATTGTAGAATTCTTCATGATAAATCACTGAGTGAAAAGATTTTCTGAATGTATGCAGTATGTAGAAGCACGATACTGAAAATTAAGAGTCCTGTTCTATGATGAATGAAAACTGCTACCTCAAGAAGAATGGGACTATACACAATAGGTCTCTCCCATGAAGTATGAGTGTTACTGTGTAGATAATGCTAATGGAACATAAATTTAGAACTGTATGTCAAAAGTTAGAAGTAGCAATAGCACTTAGACTTATATACTGCTTTACAGTTCTTTACAGCCCTCTCTAGCAGTTTACAAAGTCAGCATATTGTCCCCAACAATCTGGGGCCTCATTTTATCGACCTTGGAAGGATGGAACGCTGAGTCAATCTTGAGCTGGGGAAAATCGAACTGCTGGCGGTCAGTAGAATTAGCCTGCAATATTCCATTCTAACCACTACGCCTCCATGGCTCTAATTGAAAAGTCTGTCCAAATAACCGGAATAAGGGTTTGGACAAATAAGCCAAGCTTATGATAGCCAGTGAGTCTAATGCCAGTTCTCAAGTTCAATATTTTTAAAAAAAGGCTCAGAGGTGATATGAGTCAGAAAAATAGGTAGACAAGACAGACAGATATCACACAAATTGACCAACAGACCTTACTCCTTGAAACGATCTTGAAATTAAAAAAAAAATCTGCTTCAGATTTTTGCTTTGTAGATCAAGTAGCAAATCATTAAGAATCTCTGCTTGGAAACACTAATTTTAATAAGAAACCTTTCCTGGCATATTTAAGGGTGTCATAAAGAAATTATCTATATGTTTTGGCAGAAAGAAACAGAACATGTCAAAGTATTATAGAGAAGCTACAGTACAGTCACTTCTACAAAACCTGCTGGAAGAGAAAGTATATACTTACAGTTGGGCCACCTTCTCCAGAGGGCCCAGGGTTTCCAGCTTCTCCAGGCTCACCCTATGAATATTCAAAGGTAGAAGTATTACATTATATAGTGATTCTTGTCTTTCTTACTTCCATTTAATTTAATATTTTGATTAAATTGTCTTTCTTGTTAAAGGACAAATACTACTGTTTTAATACTACTCTTTAATGAACTCTTCCACCTTACAAAAAAAATAACAACAATCTTGAAATAAAGCCTTGAGAAATCAAGAAATGCTAATAGAAAACTATTTCAAAATACTGTTTAGACATTATGTTAGGTATTCAGACTAGGAAAGACTAATAAATAAACATAGTGACAATAAATAAAATAACATGCTGACGGTTAACAAACTCTTCATCTCTGGTCTCAAAAGCAAATATAGCAGCATTTATTTTAGTGATGATAGCTCTTTATTAAATCAGGTGGCTTGTCTGGCATATATAAACAATCTGTGAAAAGGCAACATGCATATACCATTAAAGAAAATTTTAAATTAATTTATTCATCTCTTGAGCCCACAGTGAGAATTCCATGAAACCCCTATCAGAAAGGAGGAGTGATCAATGAGCTTCCCTTGGCTTCATATGGAATCAGCTCAATATTTATGACCTTCCTTGGTTTAAAAAAAAAACAGGAAGAAAAAAAAACCCTTGATTTTTGTATGTTTTCTCTTGACTGATAACATAAATATGTAATTTACTACATTTGTATGCTACAAGTCATTGACTGCGGTGGATACAATTGTGATGATAGCTAGATAGATAGATGGACAAGTGGGTAGGTAGATGATAGATGGATAGATAGATGACAGACAGACAGACACAGATAGCTAGATAGCTAGATAGCCAGACAGACAATGCTATGAAATGAAGCATTATTGCACTGCTGTCATGGATATTTAATTAAATTGCATTTATGTTGCAATACATGACTCTTTAGGCAGCTCATTATTGGTTTACATGAAGTTCCACAGCATTAAGGGACAACTGTTTGTTAATACCAGCCAGTTTACTATTCAATCATTTATTTTTATGCTTGTCTTTTTTAAAAAGTTGTAAAGCTGTTTAAATTAAATTTCAGAATAAAAATCAGAATAATTCCATTATTTATTTATTTATTATTCACACGTACTGTATATAGCTGCTCGTCCATATACATACGCCTACATATAGATGGGTGCCTTTGAATCCATCTTGATTCCTGTCAACTGCCTGGACAAATCCCGGCATTTTTCTTGGCAAGATTTCAGAAGTGTTTTGCCATTTGTCTGCCATTTGTCTTTCTATAGAATGGAAGGTCATTCTATAGAAATGTCTGCAGTATCTTCTGCCTTCCCATACAAGGGCATTGGTTTATAGAATTGACCAATGTCATGGAACATAGTGGAATAGGCAGTCAATTCTAATATGGAATATACTGAAAGAATTCTAAGGCTGTAGTTCTATTCCCCTGGAATAGCATCCCAAATATCACAGGATATATTGAATTTCCTATTGAGTGGTGTGGTGGCCTAGAGGTGGAGCTCTCACCTCACAATCTGGAGACTATGAGTTTGATCCTAGGCAGAGACAGATATTTCTCTCTCTGGGCAAGTTGAGACTATATCTGCTGAATATAACTCCGCATTGGTGACAGGAAGGGCATCCGGCCAGTAAACACTCAACTCCATTCAGTTGCCCAGACTCCACCCCGCAAGGAATTATGGGGTTGTTAAAAGAAGATGATATTGAATTTCCTATTCCAAAATCAGAAAGAGTATACAAGATTCTTCTGCCTCGACACTTTAAATGGTGTCTGAGAACTTTGAGGTTAGGAAAGCCCAAAAACAACCAACCGAACAAACAATGGAATGCCAAGGTCTTACAAGGCTAGTGGAAGAGTTACGTCTCAGACTGGCTATGAAAGTGGAATTAGTTGCATAAAAAGAGTGCACAAATAGCAACTGGATCTAAATTATGAGCACCATGCTTATTATTTCTATGTTGTATACATATAAAACTGTTAAAATTAGAATCAGGTCATTGAGAGATAAAACCTTATCTCCCTTTTAATTAGCAGGCAGAAGTTTTTTGTAAAAAAAATCTTCCTTGTGGAATTCCTTTTAATTGAAGATGCCAAGAGACAGAAACTTTAATCAATGTATTCAAAGCATAACTTTTTTTTTTAAGAAACCTTGGGCATTTTTCTGAAAAAAATGTCCTTTTAAGAAAACTAAGCTTCCCTCTCGAAACCTAGCTCCATTAGATCATATTTGAATCAAGTGCATCCACACTGTCAGCATCCACTCCATTTCACAATATTTTAAAGCCTGTACTTGGGGGGGAAAAAGTTGGTTTTTAAGTGGTTAATGTGCATGTATAATATTGGTTATTTAGAAGTATAACTTATTCTGAGAAAGACAGAAAGCATTAATGATTCAGCATGACCCTCGGCATTTTTACAGCAGCTATCTTTGGCCTATATGATTGCATGAATAGCAAAAGGAAATAACAATCTAGTTAAACCTGCATAGCATTAACTAGAGAGAGAGAGAGAAAAACAACCTTTGAATTTGAATGATTTTTAAAAAGAGGTGGAAATTATAATTTCCATCTTTATGGAATATTGTAAAGTCCTGTGGTAATTCTCAACGTTTTATCAACATCTTTAAGAACCTATATTACAAATGTAGCTGCTGTGTACAAAAGGAATCTGGCAACACAGCCTTCTTTAACATCAGTCCAGGAGTAAAACAGAGATGTATACTATCACCATTTTTGTTTCTTCTCTGCATGGACTTCGTTTTTCAGAGAGCAATGGATAGCCCTAGCTTTGGCATCTCATGGACAACAACTCATCTAGCAAATTTAGATTGTTTAGATGACATCGCATTGCTTGGTGAAACAAAGAGGTACTTGCAATAAATGCAAGTTTAGATAATGAGGCCAACAAGATTGGCTTGCATATAAATTTTGAGACGACCAAGTATATCCAAGTTGGATGTGCTCAGGACAATATACCTATAGCACTCCGTGGCCAGGCTATTAGAACAAGTCCAACCGTTTATTTATCTTGGTAGCATTATGTCAATGAATGGAGGACATAAATCATCAAACTGGAATGGCAGTTGCCAAGTTTCAACGCATGCGCCCAATATGGTCTACAGCAGCCGTAACTATTACCACAAAGATAAAACTCTTTAAGACTGTTGCTATACCAACTGCAATATATGCTTGTGAAACATGGAAGTGTACAATCAAGATGATTAAATGGTTAAATGTTTTCCAACAATGCTGCTTGAGAAGAATCTTCCACTTCTTGTATCGGAACCACATCAATAATGAAGAGGTACTGCAAAGATCAGATTTAGAACACCTATCTAGGACTATGATTGAATGTCGAATGTGGTTTGTTGGCCATATCTTACATATACTTAAAGACCGGCATCCAAAAATTACTCTACGTTGGATACTTTGAGGAGGAATATCTATGGAGATTCTCAGTCATCCCAGTCATGGTTGTTCCAAAGGTGCTTTTTCAAGAGGCAACTGGACTTCCTTGTTTTTCTTTGAAGACGTTTTGCTTTTCATCCAAGAAGCTTCTTCAGCTCTCAGAGACTGATGATGAGAAGTGAAATGTCTTCAAAGAAAAACCAGAAAGTCCAACTGCCTCTTGAAAAAGCATCTTTGGGACTTGAGGGGGAAATATAAAATAAAGTCAGTCTCAGAAAACTTGGCACCAAACACTTAAGAAAGATCTTAAGATTATTAATGTCCCTCGGGACAATGCAGAAGATGCTGCAAATGATAGAAACCACTGGAAAACTCTTGCTGCCCAATGTGCTCTGCACAGGACCCATTGATGATGATAGCTCCTTTTTGTGTCATTTTTAAAATGTGATCAAGTGTTGCTTTGCATTTGGCAGCAAGTATACCAAAATGGTTTTTTTTTCCCCTTATTTATATTGGACCATGAATTGTAATCTCTTGGATGATGAATATAGCATGAGAGAAGCTTTACTGTAAAACAACATATGTTTCTACAATAGTAGCATGGAAGGAGACAAAGAAATTGAAAATGTCTGTATGGTTTTATGGTGAGAGGAATATTCCTGGAAAGTTGAACAAGTTTCAAACCTTGAATTTTGAAGTAGCTTGTGTACCCACCACCCAAATATTTGTACAGCTTCTAAAGCTAGAAAGGCTGATTCAAATATAAAGAGGATAGTTTGTATATGTCCATTTCCTTTGACACAATGCTAACAAGAAAGATCTTGTTTGATGGGAATCTAGGAAAAGGAAGATAAACTGATGAGGGTTGTAGAATCAATATCTTGCAATGGATGTCAACATTAGAGCAACAGAGCATTAAAAATAGATTGAAATGGGAAAGGTAAAATCTTTACTTACTTATTCTATAGTCTTTTTAAAAATGAAGAACGATGGCACCACATTAAATAGCTGGTTCTTCTTCTGTGTTCTTTTGAACATGGAAGAAAAGGCCTAGAGCCTTCTGTCTCCATTTCTGGCAATGATTAAATAATGACCCCTTACTTGTATGACCTGCACCTTTGGTCAATGTTATTGCACAGTGAAAGATCTGAACTGGAGGGTAAAGAGTTAGATAGTGCGTCAAAAAGAATACAGGAAGAATTTATTTGATGCCAAATTTCAGACATGAAAAGAAAGGGAAGATAAAGGATTTCAACTCAGGTCAAGAAGACAAAGACAGTTTGGAAATCTTCACAAAAATTTACTGGAAATCTTGTTTATGAGTTTAAAAGACAGAGGAAAAAAATGATTTCATTTTTAGGTATTAGTTATTACTCTAGAACTATATTATGTTATTTTCAGTCATTTACAATGACATAACATTAAGTGAAGTTATTTTAGCCTAAGAAATATCTACATGTCAATATTTCATATACAACAATTTGAAAATATATATATATGGTGTCTCTCACTTAATAATGGCAACACTTAGCAATCGAAGTTCCACTCCCAATTGTGGCCATTAGTCAAAGATTGCCTGTACCGTAATGTTTCTATAATACAAATTTTTAGCCCATATTTCATTATAAAGTATTCTTTCCAACTTGACATCCTATGGATATGTTGATTCTATAAGTCTCAATATTCTTAACCAACTTTTAAAAGCCATATGGCTAGGAACTTAGCAATTATGATCCAAATTCACCTCCATAATGCTAGGATCATGGGGATTGATGTGGTCAGTCCCTCTGATTACATAGAGGTGGATACAGAAAAAGGTGTAATTTCTCTTAGATTCTATAAACTTGAAATCTACAATTTCCCAATTCTTGAGCATAAATGTTTAAAATACAAATAAAGGGAATCATAATGTAACCATTGCCATATTTTCTTTTTCAAAACAAAACAATTTAAGTTATATTTTAAAAGATTTGGGGAGGGGGTATCTTTAAGGATGGGAAAGAAAGTTTCAAACCTATCTTTTGGTAGATTCTGAATTTGACAAATTCAAATTTTAGACATGTTTTAGATTAGATTATATCTGCTGGTAGTTTACTAGTTAATAGCACTATTCTTCAAATTTATTCTGACAATGGCAACTCCACCCAAAATAGTATATTCAATTTGATTTTATAGAGAAACATTTTTTTCATAAAAAAACCCAATTCTTTACATTCCCAAGAAGATTACAAAGAATTTTAAATAATAATTCAACAACGGTAATTATAATTTTGACACTGCTGCACCTACTGTACTTCCTTGGGCTTTTACATATAAAAAGGCAGTAATAATAATGTGGCACCTGCCACATAACAAGCCAGATTTAACAATTATCAACAAGAAAGACAAAGAAAAAGTCTGGATAGTGGACAGGGAAGTACCTGGAATAGAAGAGAAACAACTGAAAAAAAATAAATCACAAAATGGCAAGATCTACAAATAGGGGTAGAACAACTATGAAAAAGAAAGCAAAGATAGTACCAACAGAAATGGGTGCCTTGCGTGCAATTCCAAAACATCTGGAGCACCACTTGAATACCACTGGCATTGACAAAATCACCGCCAGTCAATTGCAACAACCTACATCTAGTGATGATACCTTTAACATCATGAAACAAACAACATCTGCCTATGCCAAGTTGTTGGAAAGCTCTCCAAGGTGGACAAAAACATTGAATCCAACCTAAACATCTATCTGACTCAACAAAACATCTGTCGGGTTCAACAAAATGTTGAATCCAACTTAAACATCTGTGCAACAATAATATATTTGGTCACAAAAATCTAACGCATGCAGCAAAACAAACCCTAGTCTATGGACACTTATGGAACAAGATATTGATTAGATGCAATTTTACACATATGCCCTAAAATGTAACCATCACTGAGTTCAAAAGTAGATATTTAGGATAATGTATTTTTGTTGACAGGGATTTATGGACATTACAGTCCAATCTCACAGCAGAACATCAGAAGGATAATGTGTGTTTCCTGTTCCATATAAATCATATAAAATGATTTAAAACATTCACTGTATTTTCTTACCTTCTGACCAACTCCTCCAACAGAACCAGCTGAACCTGATGGACCTTGAGGACCCTTGGATGAGAAGAATATTTAAGGTGAGTCATGTGTTAATTATGCCTTAAACTACATACATGTATATACATGCATAAACATCATCAGATATTTCTTACATCTGATCCGCTTGGACCTTGAGGGCCTCTAGGGCCAGGGGGACCTGGAGGACCCTGCAAGAGAGAAAACACAAACAAAATTACAAAATTATAAGTCTGGTCCAAAGGGCAAAAGGAAATGGGAAAAGTAAGTTTAACTTACTCCTTATTTTGAACAATCTTTGGTGAATCAACTTTATGGGGACGTTTAGAGGAGAAAGAACAATGTCTTACCATTGGACCAACATCGCCATTTTCACCCTTTTCACCTGGGGGCCCAGGAAGACCCTAGTGATAAGAAACAGCAATAGACATGCATAGTATTAATTACAGAACTGTTCAAATAATGGCATGTGGCAGAAAACATTTTCTAACCTAACATTTAAGAAATCTAGATTTCCTTAGCATTTTTTACTTCCAAAGTTCTAAAGTGAGTGCATGAAATCAAACAGAGAATGAGGCCTCCATCTTGTTTTCTTATAGTGTGGATGCATTGCATTTTTATCTCATTTTATTCATTTTATTAACTGAATTTGCACAGTCGATTCATGAGAATGGTTCCTGAAGAAGTCACCAACAAATGCCATAAGTTAAAATATAAAACACAAAATGAAATTATTCTAAAATTCAATTCAAGCACAGTTGTTTAAACATGATCTCCATGATAAAAGAAACATTGTCTAGAAGGCTGGAATGTTTTTCCTGGCACTGAAATGTATGGTAGACTGGCAAGAAGTTTTGTAAGTGAAGTATAAGTATTGAAATGTATGTCTATCCTGATGCTTATCGCATACGATTTTTATCCAACGTTTATTACTTTATAAGTAACTGAAGGTGGTGAACACTCATAATGCTCCTTCCTCCTCCTTTTGTTTCTTACCACAGCCCTGTGAGATGGGTTGGACTGAGAGAGAGTGACTGCCCAAAGTCACTTTCCCAGCTGTCACCCAGACAGCTTTCATGACCAAGGCAGAACTAGAACTCACAGTCTCCTGGTATCTAGGCCAGACCTTAACCACTACACCAAACTGGCTATGTATAGTACTTGTATTTGAGAACAAAACAAATACTTTTCAGAAAATGGAAACAGTATACTCAATCCAGATGCCAAAGTCATAAATCATAATTTTACATTTTGACTTTAAAATATGCCAAAGCACTTATACAGTGCTCGTATATTTTGATTTCAATACTGTCAAACTTTTGTTGAATCTAATATTTAAGAAATCTGTTATGCAAAAAACTCACCTTACGGCGCAAGTTATATGTGACATGCTATCTATATTTTTTCCATTTCTAAAATAATGTCTTTAGCCTTCTACACATACCAAAACTTTTTACATCAAGCAATCAAACATTCATATTTCAAATATGATAATTATAGCTTTCAGTAACATCATTAATGATGAAAGAATATCTTTTTTTGCTTTCTATAATGCTCAGAATTTTTCAAATATAAATTTATTCTACCTTGTTTCTACATTTAATTTAGTACTGCCTTCAAGCACAAAGAAATTCTGGCATGATTCTCTTAATGTTTTTTGCAAGCATTTTCCCAAAATATAAGTATATTTTTCAAAAATCTAAGAACAGCTCTGAAAATAAATGGGAAAAGTACAGAATCAGAAGAGTAATTGCTTCTAGTTTAAGCATAGGTAAGAAACTGCAAATTATGTTGATTAGTATTAATAAGTAAGGCAAGTTCAAGTTGTTCCCACTCTTACTAAATATGCAAGAAGAAAAGGTTATATAACAATGGCTTTTTATAGACCATTTTTAATTTAATATATATGAGACAAAGTTTTTTTTCCTGTTATATCATTTGTCTAGCTCATTCCAACAATTTGGAAATTAAATAGACTTTGCAGCATTTAAACAAAGCAACTATAAGGAATGGCAATATGCATAATGAAATATATTCATTGATTGTGAATAATGAAGAATTGTAGAGTCAATAAAAGCTTGACTTATTACCAGTATCTAAAGCTAATTTAATGGCAGGTGTTATGAATTATTTAAAGACACAGTAAATACGGTAGATGTTGATCACTGGGTGCATAGCACTGAGTTCTGACTTTCATCAGCTATGTTGCTCTTGAATTCATTCAGAACTTCAGATTATTTGAACACTCAATCACTTGGGAGAAGTTGTCTTTCTTTTCCATTGACTGCAAGATTTATTGCTGTAGTCTTATTCGAACAGTCTCCCGATGTGTACTAAATGCATGTAACAGAGCTTTATAATGGGATGTTTTTCAGAGTGATACTTCAAGGATCAGGTTCAAATTGTTCGTGTTAGGCCCAAGTGCTAAAGTCAATAGAATCTATTCTCTTTTCCTATTTAAAAGACAAATTTGGCTTGAACTGAAAGAATATGTTAGAAAGGAAAATAGCAAAGTCCTGGCTCACTAGGATATTGGACAGGTTTATGTCTAAGTTTTAGGTTGAAATTGTAGCAGATTTCTAATAAAATAGTCAACAGAAAGCGGGATCATGAAGCATAATATATGTTGTACCCACCCATCTCAAATATATGTCCTCCATATATGTTGAAATTATAACAGAATTCTAAACCAGCATGAATTTCAGAAGGATACCAGGCTGAGGAAGCCTGTTATACATTTTACACAAATTCCCCTGTATCGTAAGACTGTATGTCATTCTTTTTTCTTTTTTTTTACAGATTGAATGTGTAATGTTGGTGAATCATCAAAATGTAGAATCTTGTTTTATACAAAAAGTATCCACTGAATTAACTATTAAAATCAACAGAAATTTGGAGACCACTTAAATGGGCACAGCATTCATCTATAATATCATTCTTCAAAATTACTATAGGTAAAACCTTAGGTTCTTAATGAAGAAATGTTGCTGGCAGAAAATGAGACATTCACTAACTAAAAGACTTGACAGCAGTTTACAGTTCTGCTTTACAAAACTGAAAAATAATAATAATCAAGCTCCACACTCAAAATAGTGTGTGAGGTACAGTTCATCTTCATACCAAAAAGTGTGGGTGAGGGACTTAGGGTTCCTATTAAAATAAACAGATACAATTGCCCTAAAGGATAATACTTTGCTGTAACTAAATACAGAACTAATACGTAGCTACTGATTTATGCAGAAGACATTAGATTTATCTATATACTGTCTTCTACCAAAGTAAATCTGAGTGTTTTACATCTAAAATAATAGAGTATGTTATACATCATCTGGCACAGCAGATTTACATATGCAAGTACTATATTACAATCATGATTACATGGTGTGGGGAGTGATCCAAATAAGATGCAAGGATCCAAAGCTTACTTGTTTATTTGAGCGCTCTAAGATTCGTGGAGAGCTGTGCAACATAAAAGTTTCATAAATTATTATTATTATTATTTAAGATTTGATCTTCAGTTCAATTCACAGTCTGGGACTGGTAAAAACTTAACAGTTAAAGTCCTAACCAAGAACCTAAGAGTAAGGTGTTTTTTTGCAAAGTCAAAATATTCAGATCTGATAAGTTCAAGGCGACCTTTTGGTATTGCTCCAAGGGCTTCTATCACTATTGGTACAACCATTGATTTCTTCCTCCACAACCACTCAACTTTAATTTGAGGTTGTTGTTGTTGTTGTTGTTGTTATCATTATAGTATTATTATTTTTAAGCAAAATTGAAACTTGCCTAGTTCTGCTCACAATCACTTCTACCCTTTACTCTAAAGTGCACTATAACTTTCAAATACATTAAATATATCAATAAACATTACTTGATGATGTTTGGCAGATTACCATTATTGTATTCTATAAGACTGTTATACAGATAGTCCTTCACTTACAATCACAATTGAGCCCAAAATTTCCATTGCTACATGAGACAGTAGTTAAGTGAGTTCTATTTTACTTTTTTGCCACCGTTTTAAGCGAATCACTGCAGTTGTTAAGTTAGGGGTATCAAACTCACATTATCATGGTGGCATCATGTGACGTATCAGGACTTTTTTCTCCTTTGCTAAACCGGGCGTGGGCGTGGCATCCAGCCCACGGGCCGGGAGTTTGACAGCCCTGTGTTAAGTGAATCATATGATTTTTAAGCAAATCTGGTTTCCCTATTGGTTTTGATTGTTGGAAGCCAGCTGGGAAGGTTACAAATGATGATCACGTGACCCTGCATGTCACATCTATAAATAGTAATTGATGATAAAAACATGCCAGTGGCCAAATGCACAAATTTTGATCACATGACCATGGGAATGCTGCTAATGGACATAAGTGTGAAAAACGGTCACTTTTTCAGTGTTGTTGTAACTTCAAGCAGTCACCAAACAAATGGTTGTGAGTCAAAAAAAAGAAAAGAAAAAGAAATGTATGCTTGCCCTGAACTACTTATAGGAAAGGCATGATCTAAGTATAAATAAAAGTGCATCCTATGGGGGTGAGGGGAAAGCTTGGAGATGTGCATACATTGCATTTTAAGGCATTAAATATCTCAGTAAAGTTACACTGATGTCCTAAGAATTAGGACAATTGTGGTCACAATCCTTTGAATGAATCATTATCTACAAGTTACTTGCTTGCAGATGTGACTGTAGAAAAAGTAAAGAGCTTCATGTTGAAGATGCTAGAATCTCATCAATTACTATTTGCTGACATGACACACACTAACAACTAATCTAGCAGTTTGTTTTTAAGATTTATTGAGTCATAAACCTGTCTATAGTATCTCAAACTTAGGTCCTCAATTAATGTGCAAGTTTAATTTTTCAGTCTGTCAATAGTACTATTACAATTATGGGAGAATAGATGTGTCTAAGGTTAAGTGTGCTAATTATTTTCAAATTTGTTCTCAAGCACAGTCTTGATATGCTCACGCTTAAATATCCCCACTGTCAAAACCTCTCTTCTAATTTATGTTCTGAAGAATTCGATACCGGCATGCATTTTTAAAAATTTACCTTTTCTTTACATCACTTCAATTTATTATTGTTGTCCATTTTTATTTTCTTTCTGTAAGAGGTTTCACCCCTTTGGAAAAGTGATTTAAGAATACTGAATAAATATTTGGATTATTTTATTTTTGTTTTTAGGTAACATCTATGGCCTTTTAGAATGCGTTTTGGGAATAATGGTTTCATTGTACACCTTGGAAACCTTAATTCTATCTGATCAGTTGCAGTTATATCAGCTATTACAACTATAAAATCCTTTAGATGTAAGAAGCTTGGACGTCACTGTAAGTAGGAAGTTTTGCTGAAGGTTCTGTTGATTTTTCCTATTATTTTTAGAATGAGAGATTGCACAATAAAAGATATAGAAAGAGGGACATCACATTTTATCAGATGAACAGCTAACAAGGTTCAGGAACCTATTTACAAGAAGCTTAAGACAGAATCAGTTGCAGTATTTACCACAGGCTGACTACTGAGATTGGAAGAAACTCTGCTATTAAAATAATGATTTGTGTTATTGAAACCCTTTCTAGTATGTATGATTGCAAATGTGTCAGACAATGTGATGATAATTTGGAAATTTGACATCAAGGAATATTCTTCATAACGAAAAGAAAGATACTGTATGTCCTACATGATTTTTCTTGTTTCTATGCATTCTGCATGAACTCTTGATTGCTCAGTGGCCCTTTATTAGCACAATTGTGAACACTGGCACAAAAAAATATTACAAAGGAAAATGAGATTGAAAGAAACATTTTGAGCATTTGTTTAAAACTCAGATTGATGAGTAGCTATCCTTCACAAAACCATCAATAAATTAAATTTACACAAAGGTGAAGTATATAACACTTACAATGCAGACAAAATTTGCACTGTTATTTCCATTGTGGAGCAGCTAAAAATGCTAAATTTATCAGTCATTTTACTAAAAGAGCCATTTCACTATCATGCAACTTTTAAATTGCATTTAAAAAAAACACTTAAATGTTTAAAAACATGTTTCCTTTCTTATCCAAAACATTTTAATACTTATTCTTAAATAGAAAAGTGTTCCAGATGTTGCACTGAACTGAATCAATTTTACACTGGAATGTATTTTACTTTATAAAGTAGGCAGCAGATTGACTCATTAATTCCCTTCTGGAGCTTTGAAATGAAACAGCTGTGCCTGCAAAAAAAAAAAAAAATCCTGGGAAAGTCCTTGAATGATGAGGATTGCTTTTGTCTCCTATTTTTTTGAGGACGTCCTGATGAGAGATCCAGTGTTTTGGGATAGCTTACCATCCCTTCCACACCTGTAATGATCTTTGTAGCGGAGGATAATTATAATCCAAACCTTTAAAGAACTGAGTAGGCACCTCACTATCTCTGCTTTAGGGTTTCATCTGCAATTCTAACAACTTTACAAGATGATTTGGAATGATAATTTAAGGATTTAAGGATGAGCCCTGATGGCGCAGTGGTTTGAATGCAGTAATGCAGGCTTCTTTTGCTGACTGCCAGCTGACTGCAATTTGGCATTTCGAGTCTCACCAGCTCAAGGTTGACTCAGCCTTCCATCCTTCTGAGGTCGGTAAAATGAGGAGCCAGATATGCTGACTCTGCAAACTGTTTAGAGAGGGCTGTAAAGCACTGTGAAGCGGTATATAAGTCTAAGTGCTATTGCTATTTATTTGTTGTCACTGTCAGTACTCTGTATTGTTTATTGTGTAAAAGTAGCCTTTATTTTTAAATATGCTCACTTTACAATAGGTGGGGGGAAAAAGATTAATATGTGCAGGAAGGATAATACAATAAAATATACCTGAAGGCCAATAGGTCCTGGAGGACCAGGAAAGCCTCGTGGACCTTCATCGCCTTTCTGTCCAAACATTCCTTGTTGTCCTCTTGGACCAGACTCTCCATCACCTCCCTGTAAATTGAAATAGGTATAACTGACTCAAAATGTAAAGTATGTCCTAACAATTTCAGCTCCATTAGTTGTGTAAAAAATACGAATCTAGAAAATGGGGGAGAACGCCCTCCACAGATTCTGAACTCAACTCTGTGAGCTATGAAAACATTTCATTGACTTCAGTTGCGCTGAGGCATGTACAAGATTGCTCGCTTTACCTCATTTCTTGCAAATGATTCCATGAATTCAACCATGGGAAACAGACATTCTAAAAGAGTAAATAGTGAGGGGGTTCGGATGCTTGTCAGAGAAATATCAAAAGTACCACTTATTAGTCAAGAGCAGTATGTCTTGCTCAGGAAGAAAAAAAGCTAAATACATGGATAATGGTGCTGTCTTTCACAGTTATCTGAAATCATTACAGAATTTCCTTGATTAGATATTACCCTGGAAAAGTCCTAAGGGATGCAATCCATAATAGACATGTGACTGATTCACAAAGACAGATTTTTAAATGAATGCAAAATTAAGCAATGGGTTATGTACAGTACATGAAACACCTATAGAATATGTAAAGCCATTGAAAAGGATGCTTTTTGCTCAATCAAGAACCTTTTTCCCCCAAAAAATGTGTTTTGCTTTTGTGTTGTCATGCTCATGGACAAAGGAAGCAGAATGGCATTGATTTAACCCTGAAGATTATAGTAACCTTGCAGGTATGTAATCATAGAGTCCTGGAAGTTTGTTTTTTTTTAAATCCAAGTTTTAGGCTGTGTAAATCAATTCTAAATCTTTTGAATGAACAGTAAGATTTTTTTTTAAATACAAAAAGTACTAAATAATTCATTTGCGATTTGTAACAAACAGGAAACTTACAGCTATTCCAGGAGCACCAATGGGACCTTGAAGACCAGGTGGTCCTGGAGGTCCCTGGAGGAAAACAAAAAGAGGGTAATGCTAGCATCTAAAATCATATAAATAGAAGACCTACAGGATGGCTTTCTTACATTATTCAAATACAACATGCATTACCATATTTTTTTTGAAGAGACAGAGCTTAAGGTTTATTACCTTCATTGAAACAGATCAATGTTCTGGGGTGCTTTTTTTTCTTTTTCTTTTTTGCATCTTCTCAATGCATCGGTCTTGCTTTTTTTATAAACAGGCTTTAGTATTCTAGCTTTTTAATTTACTCATTCATTTGCACCCTTCCTATCTTTGTCTTCAGCTGAAAGGTCAGAGATGTTTGCAGACAGCAAGCACAATCTTCTTCTTCCCACAGTTAAAGTATCAAATAAATTATACAAGAAGAAGGAAAAAGAAAAGCAAATTCAACAGCTTAAGCTAAAGTTCAGCACAAAGAGTTAATGCAACCAGCTGGAAAGAAAAGGAGGGAAGGAACTGAAAAGAACTACTCTTTCAACAAGGACCTCAATTCCATACAGTCCATAATGTAGACCACAGGTGTCAAATTTGCCATGCCATGTTGCCATCAGATGACATTTCATGTCATTTTCCCCATTCGCAGAGCTGGGGTGGGCGTGGCCTGCAACACTGATGTAGACTGACAGAAAGGGAATAATGACATCTTCACCTAACCTTTGGAATATTGGGCCATAAATTAAATTAAAGTTCTTCATATTGTTATAGGTAAAGGGAATTATCACTAGTACTTGATTTCAAATAGTCAAGCTTGGATAAATAAATAAAATGGAATTTTAAATGGAAATACCGTATTTTTCGGACTATAAGATGCACCAGACCATAAGACGCACCTAGGTTTAGAGGAGGAAAAGGGAAAAAAATAGTTTTTTGCCTCTGCATGTCCTGTTTTTGCCCTCCTTGGCATCCATAAGCACTCTGCAGGTCAAAAACGGGCCCATTTTTAGCCTCTGGAGGCCTCCACAGTTTTTTGCCCTACCTAGCATCGGGGAAGCCAAAAACGGGACACATGGAGGGTTTGGAAAGCCAAATTCACTCTATAAGACGCACAGACATTTCCACCCCCTTTTTTTTTGGGGGGGGGGGGAGTGTGTCTTATAATCCAAAAAATACAGTAATATATTACTATTCAGTAAATAAGCCTGAATAACATTTTATTTATTTAAAATAAGACTTTATTTTATGACATATATTTCTTGAAAATAGTCCTTCTAGTCTGACTTGCTTTTAAGGAAGGTAAAACTAAACAAAAGACTTAAATTTAAATACATCAGAGCATCTTGCAATCGTATTAAAAAGTGCCCATATTTACATGAAGTTTATTGAGCAATGACAATTAGAATGACAATAATTCAGTAGCAATCCATGAAAATGGAAATGATCCATGTTAGGTATATGACTGAAAACATCCAAAATTTGTGCATTGATACATATTTTGACATATTGTTTGTACAACACATGATTGGCTAAAAGTACCCACATAGAAAGATGCTAACATGAAAACTAAGAAAGAGTAATTACATAAGCAGCACCTATAAATAAATGAAATTAGCTACCTGCAGTTTTTACTTTGCATGTAGCAACCAGGTGAATTTTATTAAAAAATATTCTAGTAAATCTCCCCAAAGTAATATTTGATTCCAAACTTTGTGAAACATCAATAGAATACATTTTCATATCCCTCTGAAGTTTTATTTTATTAAAAAAATATTTTAAACATTTTGCTAGAGATCAATAGAATACAGATTATGGAAAATGTGTCTAAAAAGTTGTATTGTTACTAACTTTTGCAATATTTTCCAAATATGGAAAATACATGCATTTATTTTTCCATATTGATACAGTATAATAAGCACATACAGAAAAGAGAAAAGCAAGGCAGGAAGATTAAACTTTATCGTTTCTATAACAAATAAATTGTAAGGAAATATTTTAAATCTACTTCCTACTACTTTAACATGTCACTAAGATGCCCAAGGTAACTGACAAAACTAAAAACATAGTAAGGTATGCTATCAGCTAATATTTCAACATTCTGCACTCATACAAAACAATGTGAAATACAGTGACAGCAGATACAATTATTATTAAAAAAAAAAGAAATGATAAAGATAAAAAAAGGAGCCCCATGTATAAATAACAGTAATTAGCTATGGCAATCAAAGTGCCCTTCAAAAATAAATAAAAGTTTTCACAATCTGTTAAATGTCTAAAACAAAGTAAGTCAAGCTAAGAACTGGAAAAAAATGTAGATATTTTCTTTGGGTTTTTTTCCAAGCAACCATAAAGGAGATGGGTTATGGAGAAAAAGAAGCTTTGATCTGTTAAGGACAGTGGTGAGAAGATGGACGTTGGACCACATTGAAGAAATCTAACTATTATCAAAAAGCATTATCAAGAAATATGAAGCCCCTTCTTCATTTTATTAATTAAAATGTGAATCTTTCTGCAAAAAAATAGACATTTTCCTGCTTGTTGAGAATACTGGTTTTTGATTTTTTCATGCATTTCCTTATTGCCAAGCAATAAAAAAGCAATATAGTAAAGGCAGTAGCCCGGGGGTGTGGGGGGGTGGAGAATAATTAGAAAAGACTTACATTTTCTCCCTTGTCACCTTTACTTCCTTTTTGACCTGGTTCTCCAATTTCACCCTGTAATCAAAAGAAAGGTATTAGATCTCTCTTTAAAGGACCCATTTCTTTGTTAACAGTAGTCAATACTGAATTACTTTCAAATGTCAACATATTATTCTCTCTGCCTATGAATGGCAGCCTGAGGAGGGCAATTTTGGGTTGATCAATCATACTTTGGTATGAGAGATTTGGCGACATATTGCCCGCTAGAACTCAAAGTGCAGTGTTCTTGAGATGAAATTTACTTTAACTCAATTTTATAATAAGGAAACTGCTACCTTTGTTTTACCCTTATGTCTCCTTCAATATAAAGTTACTGTAAATGTGATTGACCAAAGGACAGCTGCTTTCTTCTGTGTGTAAGGTTTTCATGATCAAAAACATCATATAAAAATATTGTTAAGTTTGCATTCAGATGTTCCTCTCTCAAAATAGAAAAAAAGCCTTGCCCTGTACTCTCTCTAAGTTGTGAATAAGTTAAAAAGTTAGTAATAAAAAAATAGATTTGCATTTCATCTCAAATGACCAGCTTTGAAACATACTAAGATTTAATAAACCGTACTTTGAAATTAGCTGGTTTGTTTTAAACCTGGAAACTACATTTTCCTCATTTTGTATTAAATCAGAAATGATAGTTCATTAAAAAGTAGTGTGCACCATTTTTGGGCTTATTGAGAAGGTAAACACATGGGTAAATGAGAAATGTAACTCCTATTTTATTAACCTGAGGCCCATACCACCCGCATCACCATCCTGCCCAAATATAAGCAATCTTTTTACTTCCGCTATGTGGTGCTTGCTCCCATCCCTTAAATTAATCAGCTTTCTGTTTAGCTGGCCAATGGGGAAACATAGGATATTATCTAATTGACTCTCTGTTCTTGCTTTGTAGTTCTATTTTTTTCACCAGAAACATGCATTTTGTAAAATCCTGCATGGTCTCCATGTAGTGGAAGTGGCAAATCCATTCCTCAGTATATTAATGGAGGATGGGGAGATAGTGGAGTGAATGGGGGATCAAGGTTTAATTTGAAAACAAGAAAATCCCCCAATCCAGGAGATCTTGATGATGAGAAACCACTATCTTGCAACATTAATGGAAAGTTTGCAAATCTGCCTTTAATACGTTTCCTCTGCAGCAGGAGCTGAACTAATAAATCGTTCATTTAACTTCTAAAACTGCACAGAAACCCCAAGATGTTGTGACAACAGAGGAAAGTGCAATGTATCTGCCAATCCCCATATATGGAAGGAGTCTGAAACATAATGTCTGAATAGTAATATAATTAAGTTTTCATCTGTGTAACATGTGATGCTATTACTGAATGTTTGCCAATGAATAAAGAAGTAGCTGCTAATGTATATGCATTGCGTAAGTTGCCGATAGGAAGGACTATCCAGCTGGACTTCCTATTAGTCTTTCCAAAACAACCAAAAAGAATATTAATAAGGTAGAAATACTTGAGAAAGGGAACAGCTGTCGGGAAATATATTTTGCAACCAAGGTTAAATTATCTTCTCCCATACATCATCTCTCCATGCTTACTTTGGGTGCAATCAGACTTTTAGAAGGCACCCGTTCAAGGAAGTTGTAGTAAACATCAAAAGAAACACAGAATGATAATCAACTGACCTTGTCACCATCTTCTCCAGGAGAACCGGCTGTGCCTGCAGGACCAGGAAGACCAACAGGCCCCTGTATTCCATCACGTCCGGCTGGTCCCTGAGGACCTTTTTCACCCTGTTTCCAATAACAAGGCATTGTTCATATTGTTAGTGATAAATAATTGGCAGTTCTAAAAGATGAAAGATTTATAAGATCTTAGCGCTTAGCTCAAAACTGTAAATTCTCACTTATATTGTTAAAATTGTTTCACATTCTTACATATAATTAAATAAGTTCAATGGTTGATTTTTAATCAAATTATGCCAAGCATTAATTGTATTATTTTGGTACTTCTGTTGTTCATTTGTAAATATTGTATTTCACTTTTTTTTTTTTGCTTTCCCTTTTGCCTCCCTGTAAGCTTTTTTAATCACCATTTATTTTATTTTATTTTTAAAGAAAAACTGTAGTGCATTATGCAGAATTAAAGGAAATAATACAGCAGCAGAACATGTTAATATTCTGAATGTCACAGGAATCCGGTGAACAAAGGCCTGTCATCATCAGCCTTGTCAAGCTGTCTTATTCTCAGATATTTCTACCGATCAGGTTTATACCAAAATCCTTTGAATCCGTTGTGAAATGTCTTTAAGATTGGTTGAGAATAGTACTATGCTCCCTGGAGTAGGTAACACAAACGTGTTCAGAAGTCAATGCTATGTAGTTCAATATATTCATCATTTACTTTTCAAGAGTAAAGTCTAAATCACAAAGAAGAGGGGGGGGTGTCAACCTATTTTCCAAGCACCAAAAGGTAAGACAAAAAATGAAAAAAATGGATGGAAACTAACCAAGGATAGAAGCAACCTAGAACTAAGAAAAAAATTTATAACCGTGAGAACAATTAACCAGTGGAACAGCTTGCCTTCAGAAGTTGTGGGTGCTCCATCGCTGGAGGCTTTTAAGAAGACACTGGACAGCGCTTTCACTGAAACAGTATAGGGTCTCCTGCTTGAGCAGGGGGTTGGGCTAGAAGACCTCTAAGGTCTCTTCCCACTCTGTTATTCTATGATTCTATAAATGATCTCTTGGATTGTAGTAATCTTTAGGGCCTGATGAAGTGATATTTTTCTGGATGGATGAGAAATGCACAATAGGCATTTATTTTTTTTATCATCATCATCTATTTGGTGTTGTAGAGAGGAACATCACAAAAATGTTTTAGAGATGCTTCAGTAGGGATTGTACTGTTTCAGAGAGGGATTCATTCCACAAAGAAGGGTGGAGGCAAAGGGATGTGTTTAGCACCACTCTAGCTGAAATCTTAATTTTAAATGATTTACAAAACAAAAACATGTCAGCCAAGTGCCAAAATACTGAGAGTTAAAATATCCAAGAGAATGTATTTGAAAGGATGCACAATAAGCTGAAAACTCCTGTTACCCATTCAACTACTGACTGTTTCTCTAAGGCTGGGAAACAACCAAAAAAAGAGCTAACAATAAATATCTTAAAGAAAGAATAGGAGTGTGTAGGAGAAATTCTAATCTGGATGTATTTGGTAGATTCTGTATTTGTATTTTCTTGATTGATTATAATTGTTCAAGTTAAGTATGTGAGCTGCAAAGAACAGAATTTAAAATTGTTGACTGGTTGCGATGAGAAACCTGTTTCCAGGTTTCCTCAGCTTTGTTCTTTAAGCCTTCCACAAGCTTTTATCCCCGGATCTATTTTAGCAAATTCAGTGACAGCCATTCAGATTTTCCCTCCTTGTTCATTCAAATAAGGACTCATACATACGAATTACAGAAATCAGGATGTCATACCGCAAAAGAGTTTAAGTCGCTCGGTAACCATTGTCTGCATTTTAGAATTTCAATACATCTTTATGATATGTGCATTATAAATAACAGACCAGGAAATAGAAAGTAGAATACAAATAACATGGCTTCCTAAAGATTACAGACAGAAATCAAATTGAAAATATATGAAAGAATAAAAAAAAAAACCTAGCCAAACAAAAAAAACCCAATCCTGAATACCTTTTTTTTTTCAGTTTTATAGCTATAAATGTTATCTAAATAAAGCAGGCAGGATTGTGGCAGGATCCAGAAATAATGAATTGTGCTTGAATTAAATGCGAACAATTAAGCAGTACTAAATAAAGCCATGTAAATTTCCCCAGATATCTCATTAACTTGAGCTCTATCGACCTCTTATGAATTCCAAGCTCTCTTCCTCCACTGATATGGGGCTATTGACATAATCTCCTATAGTTTTTCACTGTAATGAATTCATATACCTGCAGGAGAGTAGCCTCATGGTCCTGACTCATAGGATCCTATCATTTTATTTATTTTTTTAATGTCAACACTATGCTGCTATCTAGTTCTCATCCAATGGTATAGGATAAAGGAACTCTTGACATAACCATACTATGTATGAAATTAGTAGTGAAGGATGATCATTTCTCCCCATTACATCAACCTGTCTCACCTGGTCAGGCAGGGAGGGCATGCTGTCGATTTCATCAAAGAATTGTGACTGACGAGATCTAGAAAGAGATCCTTCTCTGCCATTGACCTAGCCCTTTGGAACATATTACCCTCAGAGGTGAACCAAGCCCCCACTCTTAGGATCTTCCAGAAGACCGTTAAGACCTTCTGGTTCTGCATCGGGGTCTAAGAATATTATTTAACCCTGGGGATGGCTGGTGGATTAAGGGCATTCCCGCCACCTTATTTTGTTAATTTCTTAAGTATGACTTTTTATTTTTTACTTGTAAATTTTAACCTTGTTTTCAACCCTGTTTTTAATCACATTTTTATATTATTTCATGATATTGTTTGTAAACCACCTACTGTCACCTAGGTGAGAGGGTGGTGCAGAAATTTGATAAGTTAATAAAAATAATAGCTTACAAATATTCATAAATTTATTCATAAATTGAATGAAGTAAAAACAATATTTGAAAAGAAAACCAATAATATGAGTAAAGAGAATTTGAAAGTTTTGACCTAACTCAACCATATTTGTGCATTTATCACCTCGTTCATTTATGCCTTTTAGGTTTCTTGTTTTAAATAGTTCAAAGAAAGGTGTAATGTAATCTTCTCCATGATAAATAATATTTGTACCTACTGAATTTTTGACAAACGGACAGAAGCAAAAATGTCATTTGATTTGAGGGGATTTTTTGGGACAAACATGTATCAGAAAAATTGGAAGTTCCTTCATAAATAAAATTCAAACAGTTCAGAAGTTGTTTAAGTTGGAAGATCTATATCAGAAAAGTAGATTTTACTGCAATGTTTTAGCACCAGTCAAATACAGTCATTTTTGCACCCATGTATTACACCAGAATTATATACATTTTAAAACATACTGCCACTTTTCCTAAGCTATTCTATAAAGTAGTTCACTTTTCCTTAATTTCAATGCTTGATGAGCCCTAGTTAATACTTTTTACTTATAAGATATATTGGAATTTTCTGTGAGTAAAAAAAAAAAGATAATAGAAGTATGCAGTTTTTAATTTGTATGGCACAATTTTAATAGTTACAATTAAGCACTCATTTATCTTAATACTGACACTGAATTTGTAATGTAAGATTCACATGAGGCACCTGTTATATTGAATTCTAAGAGTCTTTTTATCTACCAATATACATTTTCACTTACAAGCTGTACACAGTAGGAATAACTTTCATGAAATCTGATAAGGAAGGGAAAAATGAGTACATTAAAATAGAACAGGGCACTAAGTTTAAAACAAACCTACATTTTAACAAAATATTTCATAACCAAACACGGCCATTATTGTGTTCATAATGATCGCTTTTGCTTAACCTCTTCCCCTAGATTTTAAGGGTCTGATAAAATCTACCAAACTGTCATAGACTTTAATTAAATTTTTGCAGAACTCTGTTGTAAATACTGTAGAAAAGGAGTATGCCAGGCACGTATGCAATAGAAAAGTGCTGGAGTGTGAAGAACTAACATTAGCAAATATGAAAGGTAATACGTTTTCTAATATCATAGTCTTAACATATGCTGTCTTCAGAATTACTTACCGGACCTCCTTTTTCTCCTGCAGGGCCTGGGGGACCTTGCGGTCCAGGACGTCCTGGTAAACCAATTGGTCCTGCTGTACCTGCTGGGCCTCGTTCACCAGGAGAACCCTTATATGTAAAGAAGAAGTAACAGTTTATTTTAGGACTGATGTGCTAAACATTTGTTCATTCATTCATTCATTCATTCATTCATTTATTCATTCATTCATTCCTGCTAAGTGCCTAAATTTTGGGGACTTCTATGGCATAAGAAGAAGGAGCTGTCTTACATGAAATCATGAAACGTTTGAACCCTACATCTTAGTATTGTCTTTTTTTTTATTGCTAAAGTTCCCCGAGGGCAATTCCTAAACTTCTAACTTGACATCCTGCTAGACTGGAATAATTGGCATGGAATGAAATTCTGTAAAGGTTTTTATTTGTGGCAGTAAGTGCTTGCATTTTAGGAAATCTTGACAGTCAAAGGTAAAATGATATCATCTAGTAAAAAATTAAACGAAGACAAACACTACAGATATAGCCATCAGAATCTGTACCTTTTCAACATAATTTTCTTTAAAAAAACACTTCTGAGAAATGAACATTTTTTCTTGAGTCATGAAAAGCCATTAAATCATGGAACTGATTTCATATCATTCAAGAAGCAATTCTATAAGAATTTATCAGGCAGTGAATGGTTGGAATATCTTAGTATTACTTTCTACTTCCTACACAAGCCCAGCTACATCTGCCACTCACAATTTTGTTACTGCAGAAGATGGCACTCACATATCTCAAAACTATAGAAGAATTCTGAAAATGCCTGCTAGAATATAGGCCCACTAAAAAGAATTCCACCCTACCTCTATGAAGAATATGCTAATATTATGAATACTTGGCCTTATAGACATCTAAATTCATTGAAAAGCAGTTAGTGTAATGAATGGGCACCCCCCATTAGCTCTAGAATCTGCTGCAGGTAAAAAAAAACAAGCAAACTCCACAGCCCCAATGCAATCTCCACACAGCCTGTACTCTCTACCCTTGTCTCCCTCAGAGAAATACTCAAAATATCTGCATTCCTAGAAAAGCATGTCTGAATATGTGTAAGCCAACAGAATGGCCACTACGAAAAGCCAGCAATCACCTTAGAATTCTAGCCTCAAGGAGGGAGAGGGGAAAGTTTATCCAACCAAAACTGAAAGGAGTTTGGTTCTTTCTGTTTAAAAAGCCTCGGAGATGAAAAAGAGAGATCAAGGGAAATTAAAGAGGTGCTGGAAGACATGAATGGAAGAAAATGCTGAAAACAGTTCTCTGAAAGGGAAATCTTGGAGTCAGGGATTAAAAGAACACGCAAGGGAGCTGGTCTCCTCATGAAGTGAAGAGGCAGACCTCTCTGTTTTGGAAGTGGGGGGTTGGCCAGGTTCCATACCGTAGCATATGATGAAGAAAAAAAATTACATCCATTGTAAAGAGTTTCATGTTGGTTTCTTGGGGAATGGACGTGAAGGATGGGAGTAAGAAACAAAGCATGAATCTATTGATTCTTCTTGACTGCTCAGCAGTTTTTGATTTGCCATGAGATATGAAAACCCAGAAACACTTTTTAATTACAAACTGTGTCAACTGTAGAAGCACCAAACACATCCCTTTACGAAGAAAGAGACTTTAAAATTTTCGTGCACATTCTGGTAGCCTACGGGTTTTAACAACTGCCTGTAGGGCAACTTTAGAAATTTCAGTTAGTTCGGGACTTTCCAAAGTGATTGGATGCTGAAAGAACTCAAGAAGATCCCTTTAGACTTGTGCTGAAAACATTGTTCTAGCTGCCCGTTTATTTCTAGATGAAATATGAAGTACATTTAAAGACTTACAGTATATAACTGGGGTTCACAATACTCAAGAGAGCAATTATTTGTGAATGTTTCTTCCTTCGATCATTAAGATCATCTGAAGAACTTCACTGCAGTTGCTATGATATGTCATGGATTTGTCTTTAAACCTGGAACTGAGCTTTCTCTATAGCACCTTAAATTACTGAAATGTGCTCCATGTTCTGTTCACAGGAGTTATCTACCAATATACTTACTACAAATAAGTCAATAATTTTACAGCCCCCAAATTGGGTTTGGCTTATCCACGTATTGGCTTACCTAGGAGAATATATGATAATATTTTCCAAAGTTAGTACTCCCATATAAGCCTACTGGTGCATAAGCAGACCCTTGCATTTTTAATTAAAGTACCACAAAAAATGTGCCAGCTGCGGATAAGCCAATTTTGAGGTTTTCTTTTTTCCTTTGGGGTTTTTACGAGTACTAGATTTATTTATTTGTTAGATTTATATCCCACATTTTTTCTTAGGAGCTCAAGGTGGCATATGCAATGCAATCTCTTTCTCTTTTTCTTCACATTAAAAAGCTTGTCAATTAAGAGAGGGAGTACAACAGGTCCAAGGCCACTTTCAGTGAGCATGAACCTGGGTCTCCCAATATCAGTCCAATATCTTATTTATTTATTTATTTATTTTTCACATTTATATACCGCCCCATTCCGAAGACTCGGGGCGGTTTACAGCTTATAA
>JANHFL010005182.1:39104-65341 GCA_032468155.1 Oxyrhabdium leporinum
GGAGGGAGTGAGGGAGGGAGAGAGAGAGAGAGAGAGAGAGCAATAAATGAAATTAATGAAAAAATGTCATTGCAACATAAGCTGTGGACAAATCCTACTCACAATTGGACCAGGTGGGCCTTGAGGACCTTCACCGCCTTTGAGACCTGCTGCACCCTATCAAAGTCAATTAGTATTATTATTATCTCTTTTATTCATTAAACATGAAGCTTGGTCAACTAAACATTTAAAAATGTATCACAAATATCATTGACTGGTGCTGATGGTTGATATGGGTTGCTTATTATTGTTGTTGTTGTTGATAATGATATATACAAGGTGTTGCAACACATATTTTAAAACTTCTTTCTATTGCCATTAATTTACTATGGGCTGATAATAAAATAAAATAATAAAATATAATAAAATAATAAAAAATAAGATAAGATACAATAATAAAATAAAATAATAAAAAATAAGATAACACAATAAAATAAATAAAATAAAAAATAAAATGAAATGAAAAATAAAATAAAATAATACATCTCTTTTAAACCAATTCTTTTATTAATATTCAGCTTAATGTATGATCTATATTGCCTACCTCCTGACAATCCCTTAACAGCCAATGAAGCCTACAAATGTTTAACAGACAACGTTTTATAGCAGTGGTCAAGATAGGGATGATCAGTTTGGGTCTTCCTTGACCGATGCACTTAAGAACCAGATATTACCAAATCTAGTCACCATGGCATCAATGTTCCTTTCCCCTCTTGGTGATTAACTCATTAGGGCCCTTCTAATTTTACCTGTCCTCCTGGCAGGCCTCTTTCTCCTGGGAAACCCCGCAGTCCTGCAGGCCCATCTTTTCCAGAAATACCTTGAGGACCTGGATCACCCTAGGAAAAATAGAATTAATAGTCTTTACTGAAAGTTGGCCATGAAGGCCCAATTTTCAAAATGAAAACAGGCAGTTCATCAATGAACCATCACATACATTGCAACTCTAATAAACTTACAGGTAAATCCTGAGAATTATGTCAATATGGGACAGAATTTATGATAGTTTTAAATGTGCTTCTGAATCAGGAATGGATTTTTATAAGTAAACTTCATTAACTTGAACTAATTCTTATCACAGTGGTAGTTATATGGAAGCTGCTATGTCATACTTCCTCTAGTTTATATTAAAACACGGTGATTCCTGTATTTTCAAATGAAGCAATTCAAAACCCAAAGCATTAAGCTTCCCCTTTGAAGTTTTTGGAGAAACTATAGCATAATTAATTACATGGCAACCAGATGATTACCTAGTCTTTCTGTTCAAAATCTTTGCTCTGTGAAAGTTCATGAGCTTGCTTTCTTTGAACTTTTGAGACTTTTACAATTTCGACCTTACATCTTGTTAAATTAAGAGAGGACTGTATGTTATGGCAAGCGATACTTCACTTGTGCCAAAAAGCGATCCAATTTGTTTAGCAAGTCTCCCTATGATATTTATAGTTGTCTACCGAAAAAAAAGAAATGTGTAGGATCACCAGGTTGGAAAGGATTATGGAAGCTGTTTATTTCAATTCAGTGTTTAATGCAGAAATTGTAAGGGAAGAATGCAACTACAAATCCCAGACAAATGTCTTGATGGCCAAGTACGAAATGCATTCCATAAGTCACTTATACATTTCCCTGTGTTTCTGAAAAGTGAATATACCTTAGCGCCTTCTTTCCCTCCAGCACCAGGAAGTCCTTGTTCACCCGGTGGCCCTGGAGGTCCAGGGTGACCTCTTTCACCAATTGAACCTGTCTCCCCAGTTGGACCCTAAATCCAAAAACATGGCATTAATTATTTCATAGTACAATATGCTATCCGTCACTTTAAAATAAAGTGTGTTTAATTAACTCATTAACCCATATTCCAGTGCTGAACTCCCAAGTTCAAATGTGGTTGAATCATCTGAGCATTAACATCCCTCCAACATAATTGTATTAGGATAAGGTATTACCTTTTCCCTCCTCTAGGAGGATAAGAAATGGCTTGATAAATAGCTGGTCCTCAACTTACGACTTCAATCGAGTCCAAAATTTATGTTGTTAAGTGAGACACTTGTTAAAGGAGTTTTGCCCCATTTTACGACCTTTCTAGCCACAATTAAGTGAATCACTGCAGTTGTTAAGTTAGTAACATGGTTGTTAAGTGAATCTGGCTTCCCCTTTGACTGTTGCAAAAGGTGATCACATGATTGCTGGACATTGCAACTGTGATAAATATGAGTCAGCAGCCAAGTGCCTGAATTTTGATCACGTGACCATGGGGATGCTGCAATGGTTGTAAATGTGAAAAACGGTCATAAGTCACTTTTCTCAGTGCCGTTATAACTTTGAATGGTCACTAAATGAACTGCTGTAAGTCGAGGACTGCCTGTACAAAGGATCAACACACAAAAAATAGAAAAGGGAGAAATACAGGCAGTCCTCAACTTACAACAGTTTGTTTAGTGACTGAAGTTACAACGGCACTGAAAAAAAGTGACTGACCTTTTTTTCATACTTAGAAAAATTGCAGCATCCCCGTGGTCACATGATCAAAATTCAGGGACTTGGCAGCTGACCTATATTTATCAGTGTCCCAGGGTCATATGATCAACTTTTACAACAAGCAAAGTCAACGGGGAAACCAGATTCACTTAGTAACGGTGTTGCCAACTCAATAACTGCAGTGATTCACATAAGAACCGTGGCAAGAAAGGTCATAAAATGGGGCCAAACTCACTTAAACAAATATCTCACTTAGCAACAGAAATTCTGGGTTCATTTCTGGTCGTTAAGTCGAGGACTACCTGAATATAGCCAGCTTTCTCTCTACCTTACGCTCACTAGTTAGTTTAAAAAGCTTTTCTTAGGGTGACACTACTGAGCTGCAAAGTCCTGAAGGGAGATACTGTAGGTCTGCTTGCTTACTTTGGTCCTCATGTCTACACTATTCCTATTCACCCAAAACCCAACTAACATGGTACCTATGTCTTTTTGTGCAACCAGCATGGGTGCAACATGCTAGAACTGGAAAATAGAATATTGTTGTTAGTTGCAAAACAGAAACCGTGTGCATATGGTGTTAGAGTATAATTCCCATCAACTCTGAATACTGGCTATGTTTATCTGAGATTATTAGATGCCCAATCTACTTACGAATATAAGTGAGTTAGAGCACACGGATATACTGTTTAAATTGTCTTGGGGAAAGCAGGCAGCATAGTCTAAGTACTCCTGTAAACACTTTGAGCTAGAAATGGATATCTTCCATGACCTAATTGACTGTCCTCACTTATTTGTAGGTAGATTTCCTAAACGTTGTGAGATAATCCAAATGTAACTCATTGTTCATAGGTATGCATTAGAAAAATAAGAACTGAGGACTACCTCTTCTAAAGCATACTAAGCAGCAGTTTTTTTGTGTATAAAGAAACCATTCAAAGGAAAGTTCAAAGGAAATTGAACCTAGTGCTTTGCCACAAGAATTTTAATTATTGTTATTTTAAAATGAAGCAGCCATCTGAAGCATCAACACCGACTAATAATAATACAGCTGTCGATTTTTTAAAAAAACAATGTACAATGACACATGTTTACGCCCCAAATTTGTTGTAAACATGGATGTGTGTAGTGGAATTCAGTTCATAGATTGCTTCTGGTAACAGCAGGCACCACACTTAAAGAGCACAAAAAAAAATATAAAACTTGACATGGAAAACAAATGTAGGGGATATTCAGGGATATTGGTATACAGCTGAGCTGAGACTTCATTTATCCCTACAAACACAAACACAGCATGATCACACATTGCAAATTAAACAAAGCTTGGTCAATAAAAGAAGCAAGGAAAACAAAAAGATGATTCAGATAAAATTTACACTTAGTAAGACGCCTGCTGTCTCACTTCAATGAAGTGTTGGGGGGGACGGGACCCAAAGCTGTATGGTGTTTCACTGTTTCTCCTGTATTTAAACTGTTCCAGTCATTAAAGTGGAGCAGAAAAAAAGTGGAAATGTCTGGCTTCTAAAGCAGTGTTTCCAACCTGGAGCCTTTCAGAGTTGCTAGAATAATAATTTCCAGAAATCCAATAGGCCCAGCCAGGACTGTTCAAAAAGTTATAGTCCCAATATAGTTGGAGGACACCCAACTGGGGAGGCTATTTTAAAGGATAAAATGGTTGGTACAACTAAGTTTCTAATTCTTAACAATATCTTAAATTCAACATACAAATAATCTCCTGCCAGTCTTCATTTTTCAGAAGCTCAGTTTGAGGAGACCCCACCAGTTCTGGAATACTTTCACTGACATTACTGGAGTGCCCATTCATTTATTCATTTGTTAATTTTAAGCTCCACTGAAATTAGCTCACTTCTTTACAAAATGCTTGGATATTCTAATTTTACTCTGGAAAAGTAATATCATGTTCTTTGACGGCTTACTATGAAGTAAAGCTGTGAATTTCCTGTACAAAATTATTCTGGATAACAATGGCTAAGTCTCCAAATTTGATGATACTGTTTCCAATCCATCTAATCTGAGTTTGATTGGCAAAGGTCAACTCCTTTTCCCCTCCGTGACTCCAAAATCCTCCCACCTAAGCATTGTATTTTCAGTGAAATCCTACAGGTTTTCTAGGGAAAAAAAGATATTTACTGCTGTTAATTCACCTTTGATATATTAAAATTTAAATATTTATTTAAGATGCCTCATTAGGGATGTACAAAGCTGCTTTGCTCCACTGTGGTCACAGCAGATGCATAGTGGCTATCACCATTCATGTGTATATTCAGCTATTTGGGGACAGCTCAGTAGTCCTCACTTATCAACCATAACAGGGAGCAGCTATTCCATCACTAAGCAGTGTGGTCATTAAGGACAATGTCATGTGACCCCCATTAACTTACAATGTCAATTCTAGCTGTGGTCGTATTCTTTCAGACCAGGCAAATGCATATTGTATTTTAGAGATTCTGATGGTGGCAATCTGTTTATAGATTGTGAAGATCATAAACTGCCCTTGAGGTGTACTTGGAAATGAAATATAGAGTTGTATAACAGTAGAGTTAAACACTTTGTTCTTTTAGAGCTCATTCTAATTCTAATTGCCGTATTTTGGACAAACAGCAGCTCATTCCAATAATAATTCCCAGATGTTTTCCCTGGATTATATGATAAGAATGCAAGAAATCCTCTAAAATAAATAGAGAGATAATTTCATCAAACTTTCTAAGCTTTTGTTTCACATTCTTTTGGCTTTTTTTCTCATGGAAACCTTCACTTGACATTTGTTTCCAACAAAACTAAAACAGGTAGTCCTTAATCTACAATGTTTTGTTCAGCAATGGTTCAAAGTCACTATGGTGCTGAACAAATACTAATAATAATTTTTCTCAGCATAACGTATGGCAGGTGATTACTACTGCAGGGAGACCTCAGCGTACACCACACCTTGACCTTCCTGAGAGAAAGTGGGTTACAAATTCAGTCAATCAATCATCAGGTTTAAACAACAACATTGTACCTGGGGTCCAACAACACCGCCAGGACCAGGTGGGCCTGTTTTCCCTTGAAAACCCTACAAAATAAAGCATATAACAGTTAGGCATACTTGGGAACATTTCAGATCAGTGTTAAAGAGGGGATGGGAAATCAGGGGTTTCTTTGAGGATTTGTATTTTCTGAGACTAAAGACTGCTATTTCAGTTCAATTATTGCTGTGCCTCTTTAATGTAAAATATTGAAGACTCTTTCAAAGAGCTATCATTTCCAATCATTCTGAGCGCAGCTCCTCCAGTGGTATGGTTCAAAGGAGCAGATAGTTTTCACAGATCGGATACTTCGTGAGAATGCAATTACTGTAGATGCATAAATGACAATCCTTCAATTCAACTCAGATACATGTGTTCAAAAGATGTCAGGCCGGCACAGCTATACTGAATATTTAAGTGTTTAAAAAAGTACTGTAGTAAAGCAACAGTCATTTATTCCTCCCCAGGGGGCACTTATGAACACAGCATAAATGTCTGGAAGAAGTAGCTTCTATATGTACTCCTGCAAGGGATGAGGCTTTTACACCCATAGAACAAGTACCACTTTGCACAGGAGCTTCCATATGTATAGGCCCCCTCTCTGTATGATGTATCGCTTGACACTGGGGGAAGAAACTATTTATTTCATACAACATCCGTACAGCTCTGCTTTACTCTGTGAAATATTTAGATACTTAAAGTTAGTCCATGAAAGGCAACTGATTACTTTAAAACCATGTTTCTTAAAGTATAGTTTGAATATCCCCGGGGGTCCCCTAAGATTCTCCTCAGGAGTCTGCCCAGAAAATCAAAATTAGTTGGCAGATATTGAAGATACTTGCAAACATTTAAAACAATGTCACTCTTCTCATTATTAGCTTCTATTTGTTAAACTATAACAAATTATTTTATGAAAACAATTTACTTTTTATGAAAAAAATAGTTTATTTTTCTAATGGTTTAATATTGTTATTTTTACACAATTTCATAAATAAATATTCTACAAATACATCCATTTAAATTCTTTTCAGAATGTGCATACTTTTTAAAAGTGAGAAGGGGTCCTGACTAAGAACTTGCAGTAAAGACATGGAATTAGTACCATCAAATAATTATTTTAAAAATCTACACGTTTACTTTTTAAATGACAATCAATCAATTGATCAATCAGTCATATGGTTCCAGGAAATCCCAGAAGAAACACTTTTCAAAGTCTAGCTCTCCTTCAATAACACCAGGTTTTTTTAAAAAAAAAAACAAGATGAGACCATTTCCATAATAAGCATTTTAAAACAAGAGAATGAAAACCTCCTTTCATCCCATCCAATTTTATAAATATGTCTTCAGAATGTACAAAATAAATAAATATATCTATGGGGGGAAGAGGTGGGGAAGGGAGAGAATGAAAACTGCCCTGCCAAAATGTAAAACGAAAAAAGTGGATTTCTGAAAATCTGCATATTCCTACTTGAAACTTTAATTTGTTTTTTTTAAGAGATAAATGTGAAAATGAAGAAAGAGAGGTGTGTATGTGTTTATCCAGTCTGCATTTAGGTTGCTTTTTATCAAACAAACTAGGAACTGTGGTAAATATTTTCTGTATGAATAGATAGGGTTGCATGAAATTTCCTTTAAGAAAATTTCACACTTTTGCATTAAAACTCCTTCCATTATCTCTCAGAATGCTTAAATCTTTTAGCAATTTAAGGTGTTCCAAATTTGCCTTGAACCATTGCTTCAAGTAAAATCCAGGAGGAGCTATAATTCTGCGATCCTTGATATAAATACTACTGGAAGTGCCACAGAAAGATGGATGTTTTCATATAGCACTGTGGTAAATCAACCATTTAAAGAAAGAGATCAACAATGCCAAAGAATGATAAATGTTTGGGGTTTCTTTAAAATTATTATTAAAGGGGAGGTGGGCAGAAAAAGGTTTCCTAAAGCATCTTCTTCTAAATGGCAAATCCACTGTCTTGATCATTGTCCTATATATGGATTTGTAAAAACTGTAACTGAGCGATTCACCCCACATTATGAATTCCATGAACCAGTAATTTGCTTGCATTTTCCTCTGCATCTGCATAAAGTTTCTATTCTAATTTAGAATAGTTTAGAATAACAGAGTTGGAAGGGACCTTGGAGGTCTTCTAGTACAGCCCCCTGCTTTGGCAGGAAGCCCTATATCATTTCAGACAAATGGTTGTCCAGTCTCTTCTTAAAAATTTCCAGTGTTGGAGCACCCACAATTTCTGCAGGCAAGCTATTCCATTTGTTAATTGTTCTGTCAGGAAATTTATCCTTACTTTTAGGTTGGTTCTCTCCTTGATTAGTTTCTATCCATTGGTTCCTGTTCTGCCTTTGAGTGATTTGGACAATAGGTTGACTCTTCTTCCTTGTGATAGCCCCTTAGATATTGGAATACTGCTATTATGTTGCCCCTAGTTCTTCTAGACATACCCAATTCCTGCAATCGTTCTTTGTATGTTTTAGCCTTCGGTCCCCTAATCATCTTTGTTGCTCTCCTCTATGTAGAGTCTCAGCATCTTTTGTACATCACAACAACCCAAACTGGATGCAATATTCCAAGTATGGCCTTACCAAGGCATTATAAAGTTGCATTAAGACTTCATGTGATCTTGATTCTATCCCTCTGTTAATGCAATCTAGGACTGCACCACAGCTGCCAAAATTGACCTGTTTGGTTAAATTTGGGGGCCAGAAAAAGGAGTTTGACAGTAGGCAATGGTGTGCGAAACCTCCACTGTTAAGAGAAAGATGCAAAATGGCAGAGATAAGGTACTGTTTCCAGTGGAATACCATTAAGCACATTAGCACATACAGTACATTCCTAAACTTTACTACCTTTGCAATGGAAAGTCAACAGGAAGGACTACCACAGGAAGGAAGGAAGAAAAATAGGTAAGAAGGAAAGAAGTATATTTTGCTTGATCTGTTAATTTTTTTTCCAGTAGTGATGACAGACATTTTCTTTCAGTTTCATGATGTTCTACCATGTCAGTTGCCAAACATCAAATGCTGTCTCAGAATGAAAGCAGATGTGATGTGGAGACAAATGAATTTTCCTTTCCTATTTCAAGGAGAGAGATCTGTAATAGCAAGATAGTTTGAAATTGTCTGGCAGTATTTATAAGAATACATGCACAAAGACATTATTACAGAAATGGTACCATATTATTTATGTGCATCCCTATGCAAGTACGTAAGTCACCACATTTGCCTGAGTGACATCTTCTGATGTCCTCTTTTGCTCCTCCTTATTCCCTTGGATGGTTATGAGGTAGACATAAATGCAAACTGCTTGTATTTATAAGGGTTGCTGCATTTTTAAAGTCCTAAAATAATCTGATTATGCCTTTCATAATCCTGTGCTCTCCAGGAACACTCAGGCTGAGAATGGGATGGACACTTTTTTAAATGCAGGACCACACTTGACATTTGAATGGGATGCCAGGAGATCACATTCCAAAGCATACATTTGTTTTCATTTAATTTAGATTTAAATTAACTATAGTTTGTATTATTATCTTCCTTTATCACATCTATAGTTTCACTAGACAACTGGTGACCTATTGGGTCATTGTTTCAGAGATGTTTCCTTACTTAAACAGAAATAAAATCATCAAGGGTGGGCAAACAGTGGGATTCGGAGGAGCTTCTGACTTCCCACTGGCTTCCCCACTGACTTTCCTTATGGGAAGCTGTCAGGGAGCATTGGAGATGATGATTTCATGACCACAGCTGAATGCCACAACTTCCCCAAATTTTAGTCCAATAGAAGTCATGGGTCCCAGATTTTGGATGTATTCTATAAGTTAGCCCATTTGAGGTACATTGATTCAAAAATTGTTGCCTATGATTCACTGTTCACTGAACTGAAGGTCACAAACAGACATGAGAGTTTAAGTAGTGTATGGAAAGCAATTAATCTAAGACTAGGGGCCACACTGTACTTTTGAGCTACAGAACTTAGTTTCCTGAAACTGCATTTCTGTGCATGATGGTAATTCTTTTGTACTTTTGAAGGAGGGTGGTTTTGAGGCTTTAAAATGCTTTTTTTAATGTTTTTTTTAACATTTGGATTGTACTTGGTATATTATGCATTCATTCATCCATTTAGGAATATACACATATTCATATACAAATATAAATATGCACCTGTGATTTATCATTGACTTCAGCAGTGATAATCATAATAAAATCAAGATTAATTAAAACAAAATTTGTAGCATACAGCATAATTAGCATCAAAAATACATTTTGGTAGTACATCAGGATCACTTAAACTGAAATCACTTTTTAGTGGTTTTCAAAATACCATTAAATGTGTTTTGAATTTACAACAATACCTTTGTGTAACTTTAATTCTCAGGCCTAAAATAATGAACAAATTTGGATTCTGTCCCCATTTAACAGACACATGTTACAGTAATGGGGTGTGGAGAGGGCTACATTATGCAGCATAAATAATATGCTTACAGTTTCACCCCGTTGTCCTGGATGCCCAGGCAAGCCATCTTTCCCAGGTGGTCCCTGCAGTGGAAAACAAAATAAATGAAATGTCACTTCAAAAAAAAAAAGGATCATTTTTAGTTAGTCACCTTAGTGACACATTTGTGTTTCAGACTGGTTCTTCAAACTTACTGTCCTCTTACTGAGACAGTGGTTGTGCTTTGTTGATCTGGGCATGACCTTGGTTGATTTTCTGATAATGAGAAGTAAGAACTGGAAATCACACTCCTGTATCTTTGAAGAGTAACAGTAGAGAAAAAATAAGTTTTTTTGCAGCTTGAACTGGAAGAGATCAAAATGCTGGAAGGTTTGGGGAATTTAACTGATCTACAATCAGCAAGGGCCTTCTCGGATTCCAGGAATCGCTTTCTTGGGGCATCTAATGCCAGTATTTTGGCTGCCAGCTGTAGGCAGCTATATTGTATTCCAATATACTGTGCATTTATTTTTACATGTAACACTAAAGTTATAGAGATACCATAAATCTTTCTTATTTCATTCCTATACAAAGGAGATTAAACTCTGCTATCCTTTGATTTTTCACTAGGATAAAGGGGCAAAACTTAACAGTGCTCTCCTACTTTCATACCATTGAGAATTTTCCCCATCATTTTCTTCCTTCATTACGAATTTTTGAATTCAAATGTCATAGCAATCTCTCCAAAGGCAATGAAGTCTTAACAACACCAACATCATTTGTTTTCACTTATCTCTAAGCTTGATGTAATCTGTTTTTCCTTCCTTGCACATAAGTACATGTAATTTTCACATAATGTCAAAATAAAGATGTCTATGTTTATATTTTGCAAGAAAAAAGTTACTTTTGGAGATACGACTCAAGGCAAGAAATACTTTTCATGCCAGCCATCTTGCCAAAACTTTCTCCCAAATTGTTATTCTCCCTCTGGGGAAGCGACTGTGTGCTTGAAATTGTAACTTTCATTCTGTAATAAAATGATAGCTCCACAGATCCCTAAAGTGAAACTGGGAAATCCTGTTAATTATTCTCTCAATTAAATGAAAGGAAAAAAAACGGGAAGCAGAGCCTAACTATCATTTAGCAATATGTCGTAGCCATGTCAGATAACTGACATGGGGTGTCATGAATAGACTGCAAAATGTTTGGTCATGTAATGTTGTACTTTCATTTTTAGTGAGGGGAGGGAGCACCTGACTGATTTTAAACGTCGAATGCAAAATATCGTGGCAATTTTTGGCACAATATACTATTAATTGATTTGTTGTTTGGAGATGCTGGAAGATTTCAATACAATTTCAGCCTGGCTGTTTGCTTTATTCTAGTGCAAACCTGATCTACAGCTAGAACTCAAAAATGGTTTCTTTTTCCCTAAGAGGTGCATTACAGGAAAGCCAGCAATGCTTCCCTCTGATTCGGATGGCACTGATCAATTCCACCTTGCTAAATGGAAGCCTAAGCATTCTGCAAGCTTGTGCATTAGTTCCGTTAATGCTTTAGTTCCACTTATGAAAATAGCATTTCAAAGTCAATAATGCAACTAGTATGAGTAGCGCGCTCATTTTTGATGATAGCATGCCAATAACAGATCACATAGCTTCCCATCCCTTTCATCATTTTGGGTCGTGATTAATGTAATAGAGATGGAGAGTGACCTCTAGTGGTGCTTGGATTCCTAAGCGGAGAAAGCTACACAGCACGCATTGGTGTATCAACTGGAAATAATGGGAAGTTATCTGGGCATGCACATATTTGGAAACAGCCTTTTAAGAAACAGCAAGAATCTGGAAAAGGCATAGCTGCTATAACCGGTGCTTTGTACGTATGTGTTGCAAGTTCCAAAGCAGCCATTTTGAAGGATTTTCAAAGACCTAATAGATAATTCCCAATAATCAAGGTTTTCAAATTGTCTTTCATAAAGGCTTTACACAAAAACACAGCATTTTTAAAAACCTTGCAGTGGCATTGTAGGAGGTTTGTGACATTAAAAAAAACAGCAAAGGACCTCACGCACAGAACTAAAACTACCTCAAGATAACAACATGCATTTTAACATAACATTCATTAAGTCATTCATCCATTGTGGGGGGTTTTTTAATCTATTAAAAAACACATGTTCTCTGAGCAAATAGTAAAATAATTGCAGGCTGCCTACTTTTAATGTTTATCTGCACAGCTTTTGTGGCTTCTTTTTCAGGCATTTTCGGTTTTCTTATCAGTTTACAGCAAGCACATTTTGTAAGCACATTGTTCTGCAGAACCAACTCTGCTTTAGGTACTTTGCTAAACAGAGAACTATTCTGAGCTGATTTTGTGATGTTTAAATTCAGGTCTCTCCGTTTGAGAGCCTCGGGCCTCGGGCTTGTTACTCCACTGTTTTTGCTACTTTTGCTGACATTATAAAAATCAGCTCACATTTAGCTACTCATCCAGCTTTTCTGAATTGAATCTGGACAGAAGGAAGGACTGGATACATCATAAATCGTCATAAATATCAAGCAGCTCTGCTTTCAGAGGGAATGATTCTACTTACTAATCTTCAATACTTAAGTCAGACAAAATGAAGCTGGATTAAAAGGCTTGGATGAGTTCACACAATGAAGAAGTCTCATGCAGAATCAATATTTAGAAAATCTGCTGCATCATACAGAACCCTACTTAGATTAATAAAGTGTTGTAGAGGAACAGCAGGGTAGGATAGTCTCCACATGGGATTTTCACAAATGATGCCTCTGAAGAAGTATCATTAGGAGAGCTTGAAAACACACACACACACACACACACACACACTATATTAACAGTTATTTTATCCAATCAGAAGGGAGTAGATGAAAACAGGCAACTCAGTGAAGAGAATTAGAAGGTCTAATTCTCTAATTCTGTTTCTGTTATCTTTGCAGTAGATTAGAATATTTTTACAATATTGTATACAATATGTAATATGTTGTTAAAAATGCTTAATAATCACTATCTATTTCAATGTTTTCCATCCTATGTTTATTTTAAGACAAATACTTACAGGAGGTCCCTTAGGTCCTGGAAATCCAACAGGTCCCTGGGGCCCTTGTGGTCCCTAAAATCAAAGAAACAAACCAAACAATTGGCAGCATATTAGTAGAAGCATCATCACAATTTAGCACAGAGAACAGTCCAAGTGTGTCAGGCAAAGCTTTGTGGTTCAGTAACAGAAAATTAAGTGACTGTTTGGCCACTTGTAGCATCACAATACAGCAACAAGTACCTTGCCTGAGGAAAACATTCCTTTCCCTAGTGTAAATATTGTATACAGACCACAATTCAAGACCATCTAGCAGAGGTTTAACATAGACGATTTGATTTTAGTGTAATGTCAGCTGCCCAGGTAAACATCAAACAAGGAAATTAATATCTGATAAATAAATAAGGCACCCCAATTTAGCTTTGTGGGGCAAACTCATGCTTGCTTGGAAAAAAAAATCTGGCGCCAAAAGAAAGTTTATTCCCAGATAACCGAATACTGCTGCAGCCTTATGGTAATTTTTTCAGTTCTTCCCCTCTTAATTACAGATGTTTGATAACGCATATTAAAGAGATATTTTTTGGGGTGGGTGGGTTAGGAACCTTGATTTGTTTCCTTGAACCTGTCATCTATGGAAGGAACAGGAATCTTCATTGTAGACTGGACTTAACAATGAAATACACAACAAGAGCTGAATTACAGCTGCCTCTTGCATCACAAGAACTGTATATGGGATTATTAGGAAGAATTATTTTTGTATACAGGAAGCAGAAAACTGGGCAAAACACAAGACAGGATCCTGCTAATATGTGAATCTGTTTACATATAGTTTATGTGGAGACAGTTGTTTGCTCAGCCAAGGTTTTATTGCGTGATCTACAATTGTTATACTAAACTGGTAGGATTATTATTGAAAACAAATTAAGGTGCCAAAAAATGCTTACAAATGAAGAAGAATGCTTGCCTGAAGTTAAAAAAAAATCTTAAAAGAAATAACATCTGAGGTTTTTGTTTTTATTACTTTGTTTTTTTACTCAGAGATTATGAATAAACGTGGCCTCTATTTTGAAATGATAACTGACTCCGTAAACAGCACTGGTTTGTTATTACACACTGAATAAAAAAACTGAACATTATTCTCTTACATCCTAAGGTATGACATTTAATTATCAAACTAATTCCTATTTGATGAAATCATATTTAACCAAAATACAATAGCTCCTCATTTTGTTATCTCTTCATCTGTACTGATAATTTTATTGAGGACTGTATACAAATCTGCAATATTAAAAAAAAATGTAACAGAACTTTTTTTTAATGGAAAAAACATTAGAGAAATAGAAACCAATTTATGAAAACACATTATTTCAGAATTTAATTATCATTTTTTTCCTTCTCTCTGCAGTTTCAATGTTTTGGCATAACTTTTATTCTTCTCTTTATTCATATCTACTCAGTTTTCTTCTTTGAATAATTACCATATAGGAAAAACATGATTCAGTAGATAAGACTGAATGTGGTGTCTTTCTAATGTGATGTCTTTCTAATGCAACCTTGCAAGCTTTAAGATTCTAGACACTCCCTTTTATATCCATTCATCCATCCATCCATCCATTTATTCTTACATTTTATTTTACTTATATTTTTATTTATTTTATTTATTTATTTAACTACTTTTAATTGCATTGAACTTATTTTTATGTTTCTCTTATATAGTCAACCCTTATTTTCAAATTACAAATTGCACAGACACCTTAGTGTTAAAATGGTTGAGGCAAATGACTGGATTGATTGTTTACTTAAAAATGAAGGTAGCATTTGTTCTCTCTGTCTCCCTGTTAGATTGCAAGCAATCTGCCCTTAGAAAATGGAATTTATTACCCAGCAATTGGGAAAAAAAACCTGCTTCAAAATTCAAGAATTATAAGCAGGTCTAAGCAGGCATTCAAGGACAGAGATATCTGATAAATAGGTCTATATTGTAAACACATCTGCCAAACTTCTGTCTGAAGAAACACACCACTTCACTAACTTGCATTTAGCTTAGTTTGTGTCTAAAGACCACAAATATCAAATATCAAGCATGTGCAGTACAATGGAGTCCAATTTTGTCAGGTAGAAACAAAGGAAAACCAGGAAATTAAATAATTATTAAAATCAGATTTCTTATTTTAAAAAAAAAATGGTTGAGGCAAGTGATTGCATTGATTGTTTACTTAAAAATGAAGGTAGCATTTGTTCTCTCTGTCTCCCTGTTAGATTGCAAGCAATCTGCCTGTGGAAAATGGAATTTACTACCTAGCTGTTGAAAAAAAAAGTGCTTCAAAATATATCATGAAGTGTATGTCTCTGTCAGAAATGAGATGATTAGGCATGGCTCTGGAGAACATGATAGGCAAACCAAGAAGCAATCTCTGGAGCAGAGGGGAGGTCTCAAAAGCTATCATAGAGAAAAACTGATGACAAACAACATACAGAGTCCAGACCTTTGAGGGGTGTGTGTGTGTGTAATAAAACCTTTAAAAACCCTATTTCATTGTTGCATAGTGGCAGGCATAACAGAAGCATACATAGGCCTTGATACTTTCTCAGAAAAGAGGCCATCCAGGACCCAGCACAGAAAGAAAGTAGCCTTAAATACTTTCCAATGTCAAATGGGGTTATTGCAGTAGCAAAATTGTAAAGCTACTACTGGCTTGATAGTGCATTCCTCCCTCAAAAAAGGATGAATAAAGATCCCCTTGAAGTCACCTATCTGAGCCCATACATAACAGGCCTTGCTCCTGTTTTGTGCAAATTTGCTAACTATAGTACTGTAAAATTTCTCGCTTGTGGAGTCTCACAGATTGAAACTGTGAAGTTGGGCAAAGTTTCAGGTTGTAGAATATAGATTGGCAGTGATTGTCAAGCTTGTGTGAAAAAGGATCTGTTTGCTTATTCTATAAGATAGAAATGTAGGTTAATATTAAAATGGGAGAAAATTGGACCTATCCAATTTGATACTGAATGAGTTTGTGAGACATTTGTAGATGTCTTGATTTCTTGGAACCCATTCAAGGTATGAAGTTCCTTGCAAGAGATGGCACCAGTGATGAAAAGCATCTCTGATCACTTTACTTTTGGTAAAAAAAACCATCACATTTTGCTTCTGCTGGCAATAAAAGCTGTCCAGAATAAAAGGTGCAAGGCAGAGGTCATGTTACAGAACCCTCACTCAACAGGAACATTGTCCCTGAGAAATTTTAGAAGCATCAGTCTGAATAATAATGGGATCTGTTGATCCCATTGAGCGGGATCTGGATGGCAGAGGAAGGTCTGGTAAGCAAACAGGTGAGAGAGAACATGACTTGCTGAGCATTTGAACAGTCCCCTTTTCTGGTAATTTGGGGTTGCAGTTTTTTGTCCAAACTGCAAAATCAAAGTGGCACAATTGTTAGAGTGCAGTATTGCAGGCTAATTCTGCTGACTGCTGGCTGGCTGCTTGCAATTTGACAGTTTGAATCTCACCAGGCTCAAGGTTGACTCAGCCTTCCATCCTTCCAAGGTGGGTAAAATAAGAATCCAAATTGTTGGGGGCAATATGCTGACTCTGTAAACTGCTTAGAGAGGGCTGTAAAGCACTCTAAAGCAGTATATAAGTCTAAGTGCTATTGCTAAAGTGGAATAAAAGTTAGAAAATCCCAGCCTCCCATGCTGCATCTCCTCAACATTTGGGGGGGCAGGGGGAGGGTGTATTAAGAAAGTAGAGTTCAGCTTGAGGAGAAGTTCCACCTGTATGGAAATGTAGTCCCTAGAAAATGCAATACAGGCAGTTCAAAGGAACATTTTTTATTTCAGCATATTGAAGCCAGTCAAGTATAATTCTTCAGAATAAATTACCAGGCCATCCAAATAAATTCTATCAGATAAGGGTCCGACCTGACATAAAAAATATTATTACTAAACTTCCTTAAGGCTGACAGAGCAATGACTAAATGACAGAATATAATTCTGTGTTCAGATGTTCTGTAATACAAGTTAAAGACAATTAAATATTTGTTCAAATTAGTTTTTAGGATCCCCTAAAATTTAATTTAGTAAAAAAATAAAGCCATTTAAAAAGTTTAGAAACGGAAGGAAGGAGGAAGTGATCTCTAATAGTAATAGTATTCAGAATGAAGAAATCGTTAACCACTCTTTAAAAATAATCTTTCTTTTGACAAAAAAATATGGGAGTATTGGCTGTGGATGCAGAATGACCCCTTCTGCAAATTTCTTAGAGAAATTTTAAGGACATGAGATGTTGGCATTTACCAAGACTCTAACATCCTAGAACCAAGTTATAATATATTGACATGATCTATGGGATGGGATGGTTCATAAGTTGTCTTTCTCCTCAAACTGTACTTGGCTGCTAAGGCAAGGGAAAATGATAACAAGGGGACGGGGTGTTCAGACTCTGTAAATAATTTTAAATTTCTGAAAAATAACGTCTAATGTCTTCTGGGTCTCAGTGGAAAAGTGGATGAACAATCTGAAGCCAACCCATCAACAATACCATAAAGACATGGAGAGGGCAAGCCAAACAAAGAAATAAGGATTTTTAATGATCAGAGATCAGCCTTGCCTTCTTAGCAAAGATAGAAATCACTGATGGCAGACTTTTACAATTATTGCAAAGAATCTGCTACTAATGGTTTCCACTATCACCACTGGGTCTGCTGGGTGAATGAGCAAGGCATAAGTGGATACAGTGGCAATGTCTCTATCTCTATCTCTATCTCTATCTCTATCTCTATCTATCTATCTATCTATCTATCTATCTATCTATCTATCTATCTATCTATCTATCTATCTATCTATCTATCTATTATCAGGGTTTGGAGGTTTATTACAAAACCCAGTGTGAAGAGTATTACAATGAAATATTGATGCCCAACCCGACCTAATTGTTGGATGCATAATCAAACTCCTGAGAACGCAGAGGTGGATGTCTGAATTACTACAGTACTTAACAAGCCAGGACTGGGATGATTAGGACATTTGCTTGCAAAATGCCCCTTTGTTCCATTTGTAGCATTTAGTAAATACCTCAGAGCATAAAGATTTTTCTGTAAAATGCCTCTATCATTCATGTTATACAGCAAGGGATGTCAAACTGGAGGACCGCGGGGCAGATGTGTCATGCGTAGGCCATGCCCACCCCAGCTCCATGAAGGGGAAAAAATGTCATGAAACGTCACGTGACACCGCAAGTTTGACACCCATGTTATATAGTATTTAAGAAAACAGCATTTTTCTCTAGTTCACATTCATTTACTTTGTTACACATTCTTACCCAGAACTCATTCCTGGTTCTTTCAATTTCACAATTCCCAGGAGAATTAACATGCAATTTCTGCCAACTATACATTCTATTTCATACATACCCACAACAATCTAGAGAACACCAATGAATATTTTCTGACCACAGTATATTTCAGCCCTTTTGTCTGCAATTAAGTCTACAACTTCATTATACTCATCAGCTCCATTTCATAAGATTAGGTTTTATCTTTATTCAGACCAGTATATCCCTCACTTTTTCTTTTTCTCACAAACATCTTTTCTTTTCTTTTTTTCTTTTCTTTCTTTCCCTGTAAGCCTCTTTGAGCTTCAGAAAAAAGCCCAGGATATAAACAGATCTGACTAACAAACTTGGTCCTCTTACAGTCCAAATCATGTTTCTTTGTATGCCTCAGCTGTAAATATATTATTTCTGCACATAGTAATAAAATAATGTATAAATAGATAACATTATTTTCTGACATAATATAACCTAAACCCTTTTATTTCGGACCATGCTAGCCAAAGATTTTGGGAGCTGGCCTGAAACATCTGGACAACACAAAGCTCAGGAAAGGCTGATACAAGCACATTGTTTGAGTTTGGCGGCCCTATAAATCCATTACATACATAAATAATTTTTTGGGTAGTGCTATTCTCAACTATTCTCTGTCTCATCTATTACCTTCCCAGCAAACATCAACAGGGATCATAAAATACGGAGATTATGACAAAGACTATAAAACTTCACAACATGTTGAAAACTGCCTTACGAGGTAGGTACCATATTTTAAATAGACTTGTCTAATATATTCTCTGTGTAAAAAAAAAGCTTTCGAGACCTTGGTGGTTAATAGTCTTTTTTGTCAAATAGTCTTTTAGCAGAGGGGTGATGTTTACCTTTAGGTATTACTGTAAAATCATGCCCATTTCATTTTATGATTAAAATATATATTTCTAGAAAATCTTATATTGTTTTTCTACCACTCAAACAGGATGCAGTCAGTTGAATACAGAATGGATGAAAGAAAAAGCTGTGATCATTTCATTGTTTTTTTATAAATGCTCAGCCTGCCAGCTGGAGCCTGCACTAGGGCAACAGGAGGTAAACAAGGTGATGAAATTAATTCTGGAAGAAGTATTTCAATGGATCCTATAAATTCAAATGGCAAGGGATGAACCATATCCATGTTTGACATGGGTCTTCTTTGTCCTCTTTCGTTCTGGTTCGCCTATAGGCAGACACTGGGAAAATGAAAGACACTCAACTAGCTTCTATGGGCAAGCTCGGAAGATTTTAAGGAGCTTCACTCAAATCAATTTCTTGGGTGGATAGAGCTCAGAACAAGCTTTTTTCATTTTCATTTTCAGAAAGTTTTATATGACGTAGCTAATGATTCAGGCTACAGATCCCAAAATACATTCTCAAATCTCAAACCAACTTCTATTTAAGATTGGATAACATGGACAAGAATTACTGGGGAGACTCAAAAGAATAGAGAAGTAGCATTGGAGGAGTAAAGTTTCTTGCACCTTTTACTCCACTATTCAGATGTTCCACCTGACAGTCTGTTTCTGAAGCTTTAGACAAACCTTCCTCAATGCTGGCAACCACCCGATTGTGGGAGTAACTCCCAAAATTCCTTAGCCAGCATTGATATTGCAGTGTATTCTGTGAATTGAAGTCTAAAGGGCACCAAGATTCTGAGAAGTTCTCTATGTCACAACACTTTTCAGGAAAAAAAGACTACAGCTAAGAAATCTGTCCATAGAGATAGGACTATTAGTTCTCATATGCTGGGTTCTTCACCAAGCAACATATTTATGTGCATTCTTTTGAAAGTTCCCAAATACATCCCAACATCTGGAAATATGTTCATTCTGCCAAATTGGTGTGTTTCCATTTGTGAATTGCAATCTAAACAAATTTTTCAACCATCTATCTCTAATTGCTGCTGCTACCTTTTGCAACATCTGGCTACGATGAAAGACACAATAGACACTGGCATAGCAATAAGCCATAAATATCTTTCACGGTGGCACAATTCTTGCCTTGCAATAATCCCACAGGGAAGAATTCACTCAGCAGAAATGAAGCTAGGTTTCAGACCCAATACAAGGGATCTGAAAACGTCCCAAAAGTATCCATTTCTTTTGCTTTTTTTAAAAGCAGATGTGAATACAGTCCACTCACAAGATCTCCCTCATTCACCACAATGGGGAGAAACATCCTCCTGCAAAACAACCGTTCTGTGAAGTATAGCTCTACTCAAATTGGCACCACAGGCAGCATACAATGATTTGGGAATATTTGAGAAATACTGAGCCCAGAAAAAGGAAAAGGAAATAGACATTATTTTTTGCATACCCTTTCACCAGACGGGCCAGGTGGGCCATCACCCCCAGAAGTGCCCTAGAAAAAAACAAACAAACACAATTTATTTAAAAATGAAATGGGCATTTGCCTCAAGACAAGAAGTTAAACTGAGAATCAGTTACTTAATTCTGTCAAAATTACCTTTGGTCCGGGTTTTCCAGTCGGACCTCTTGCACCTCTTGATCCACGTGGTCCCTGGAGAGTGGGATAAAATATGTAATTAGTATTTTTATTGAGCATTGTTGCATAGGAAAATATAAACACCAGTTTCTCACCACAGCGTGGATAGCAATAAAAATGCATGCAATTATGTCAAGGGCAAATAATGCTATTAAATGGAGAGCCAAAAAACAAAAACGAAAAAAGTACTTACTGTTGGTCCTCTTTGTCCTCTTGGACCTGGTTTGCCATGTAATCCCTGTCAACCAAAGTTCACAGAAATTAACCTGGGCTTTGGGGCAGATTATTTATTTACTGGCGTATCTCTACGCTGCTACAATCAAAAAGATTCTCGCCAGCTCATTATAGAAAGTACAAGTTAAAACAACCAAGGTAAACAAATTAAACGAAGCCACAATAGCATTACAATAATACGGACACTTAAAAATAAAGGAAAGATAGGAAGATAGTTCACAAGAAAGCTCTCCAAAATAGCTCCATTTTCCTGAAACGAGGTTTTGCCACTTTGAAACAGGAAAACAGAACTGTAATAATTCAGAAACCGGCTAGCAAAACTGTCTCCTTTGTCTCTATATTTTAATAAACAACGTGTACTTTCATGCTCCGATGGTAGTTCGTCATTTTTTTTGTTATCACATAAAAGTTTTGTTGAAGCCGTTCTTAATATTCTCTTTAGCTTCTTTTTTTCTAGTTCTATTAACTATTATTCTTGGCTGCTCAATTTGTCTACTTGAAAGATCTTCCTTTAGGAGGAATAATTTAAATCTCATTTCTCCACCTGAAATTCAAACCATATGAATTTTCTCTCTTTCTTTCTCCAATGGGTACTGAATATATTACTGAAATTGCCAAATATGCCATTACGATAAAGAAAGAAATTCAGACCTTACTGCCTACGCACTCTCATGGGCAAGAGCCTTCGAAATGCTTCTCCATAAAATGCTCTGGCCTCCCTTCCCTTGATATTCATTTCAATGAAGCCAGCAAAGAACTTCATCACAGACTGTGCGTGATCTTCCCTCCCTCAGTATTGATTGGAAGTGCCTTAAATGAGTTGTGCAGAGTTGCCAATCCTTCTTTCATTTCAGCAAAACAGACAACTACCTCAAAGCCCCTTCCTTCCGTACAATCCATTAGGGCTTCTCTTCTGAGAGGCCTCTTTTAATCAAAACCGTGATTGAAAATCTACAGAGTAAGCAAGCTGAACTGTTTTAGATCCATGTTCCAATAGCAGAAAAAAAACGTGTGTATGTGTACAGGTAGTCCTTGACTTATGACCACAACTGAGCCCAAATTTTCTGTCGCTAAGTAAGACCTTTTCTAAGTAAATTTTGCCCCATTTTACAACCTTTCTTGCCATCTGTGTTAAATGAATCGCTGCATATATTAAGTTAGTCACATGGTTGTTAAATGAATCTGGCTTTCCCACTGACTTTGCTTGTCACAAGGTCACCAAAAGTAAGCACATGACTTTGGGTCACTGCAAATATCATAAATATGAGCCACTTGCCAACCGTCTGAATTTTTATTACATGATCATTGGGATGCTACAACGGTTATAAGTGTGAAAAACAGTCGTAAATATTTTTTTTCAGTGATGTAACTTCGAACAGTCACTAAATGAACTGTTGTAAGTCGAGGACTACCGTATAGGGGTGTGTGAAGAAAGGGCACCAGTAAAATTTAAGGAAGTAGAAATACTCACTGACAATTGCAAAAAAAAAGTGCCCCACTCTTAACCTGAAAAATCCCACAGCCACAGATAGAGCTCAGCTGGTAGGATGTATTTTTTATAATTGATAACATATCACAATAAGGACAAAGATGGATATCGGGGTTGTGAATGCTATTAATACATACATTTGTTTCATGTTATGCAAATAGCAGCTGTGGGGAAACTTCCCAGAGCAACTTCTGGACTCTGAGAGGTGGAGGCACACACACACACACACACACACACACACACACACACACACACACACACCGGCTGTCCTAGTGCCAGCATAAATTGCTCATCTGAATCCAGAGTTTGCATTTCAAAGAAGTCTCTTTCCAGCCTCCCCGCCCCCACTCCTTTGAAGAGCAGGTCCTTTAAAATGCATGAAGCAGCTTCAGAAATACAGTCCATTGTGGCAAGGAAAAACAAGTTCAGACTCAGCTGACCTCTCCCCATTTGCCTAGCCCCATATTTTGCTTAGCTGTTCTGTGGCTTCCATTTGCATAATAAGAAATTAGCACATTAACTGCATTCATAGAACTGACGTCTGTTTCAATGTTGACTGTGATTATTTTGTCAGAACCAATGCACTAATCTGGCTCTTAGCATGATGTAAAACTCTACTCAGCGAAGCACACAATGCTACCATTGTAATTAATAAAAGTTTACAATTTTAAATTTAAAAAGTACCTCAGTGATTATGCTGAGTCTGTAAATCCTTGCAGGAGACACAGACTAATAAAAGTAGCCCAGCAGGCAAGATATTTGAGCCAAAGGTTCAGTCTGTAGCTTCTTTCTTTCCTGAGTTTCCACTCAGTGCAAAAACTAGTTATCCATTTAGATATACAGCCAAATGAAAGCCATTGTCCTTGATTTTCAAGTAACTGATCTAACCACAAATCAAAACACTCTGCTTTTACTTAATTGATTCAAATGTGCACTTCCTCTCCTTATGAGGGTCCATTTCTTAAAATCATGTGGGTTTAAGTAGTGTAGAGGGAGATGAGGTGAAAATGACATGACATGCTGTATGTCATAATGTCATTGTTTGCGATGAGTTACATGACATCATAATGCATGTAAGTGTTATTTCTATAAGATACTTATAGCTATGTATGCATGTATGCATGTATGTATGTACAGCATGTATGTTCGTGTTGTGTCGTGTCTGGTCTGGTCTGGTCGGTCTATCTATCTATCTATCTATCTATCTATCTATCTATCTATCTATCTATCTATCTATCTATCTATCTATCTATCTATCTATCTTTATGTACTGTATATACATACATGAATATATGTATATGTAAATACTGTATGGAGATATCTCTCTGTGTAAAATGAAATATAACAACCAATATACAGAATAATAATTAAATGAATGACATTTGAAGAAAGTAAAGATATATCCACAAAACGTTAATATAGAACTAGCTCAGTCCTTTAACATTATTATATCTAGCAATATAAACCATCTATTGCTCCATCTTCTCAGCCTTAATAGTATACAATATTTATATCATATATTTAGTTTCTTGATATTTTATAATTTAGGTACCTTAGAGTATTAAATATAGATAGGAAGCAGGGAGAGGGAGTGGCTATTCTTTCCAAGTTTGAATATTAGTGTTAAAAAGTAATTATTTTACTTTTTCTTCAAAATTAAATAGAAAATTGGAAACAAAATGAAAAATCATGAAGAAAGAGTATACATCAAAATCCTAGTTTCATAATGAAGGTTTCAGTCTTAAGCTACATTATTTGATTCTAAAATCTCCAATGTGTTATTGTGTGTGTGTGTGTGTGTGTGTGTGTGTGTACACACACATACATAGAAGAGGAATATGGATGCATGTGTTCCATCAGAAAATTAATGGTTGGGTTTCCTGTCAGTTTGAAAATAAATTAGGAAAAAGAAGACAAAACCCCTACTACCGGTATGTATTATAAGTAAGAAAAGAAAAAGAAAGTCCTCAAAACTTCACCAACTTGTGTGAAATAGCCCCATCTATTTTAAAATTCTCAGTCTCTCCTCAAAAAGTTACTTGTAGCCTTTGACAACAAAGCAGTTGCCCAGTTCTACCTTAAATTATAACTGAGAAATTTAATCTACTGATAAATTGTAAAAAGGGGAACTGGAGTTTCTTCCTTCTCTTCCTTCCCTGCACTCTATCTGCCTTTATTACTAGATGTGTTACAGAATAGGCATGTATTAGATGCTTTTAAATTTGAACACTTTTATTACCCTTCGCATATACATGATATAATATTTATATGTCTTTGAAGGATTCAGAGAATTCCATGTGGAGAAGGGAACCCCATTCTCCTAAAGATTAATTGTGCAAGCAATTAGGAATTCATGAGTCCTCTTTAGTTATAAATATCATTTTGCCAATTTATGTGGCAAGCAGTCCTCATATGGAACTCTGTATCTAGACATTTAAAGTGATAAATTTCATTCCCATTAAATAAAATGAAGTGATAGGCAGATTAATGGCATGCATTACTTCAGTCTCACTTAATGGCACACTAAGCTACCATGAAGTATATCTGTCAGACCGTCTTTTCCCCTTTGATGACTTTCGTGCAGCTTTATCACAAGCAATCAGCTACATCCAGCTGAGCTTTATGGATACCGATGCTGTGAATTTTTGACAATTTGCTTAGTCGGCATTATGAATATATTCACCATCTTCAACTAAAGAACAAATTCTTGATACCTTATCTGTTTAAAATGTTTTCTTTAGAAGCTTATTCTATTTTTGAGCTGCAGACAAGTTGGCTTTTCAATGATATCATGAGGAGGGGAGGAAGGTTATTCCCCAAACCATATTATGAACATTAGTCGTCAGAAGAGCAATTTCTTACAGTTTCAGCATGGGAGTTGAATTTCCTTTTCACACTCCATAATTATGAGCTGTGGTGGTGCAGTGGTTAGAGTGCAGTGCTGCAGGCTAACTCACTGTTCACTCCAGGAGTTTGATTCTGAACGGCTCAAGGTTGACTCAGCTTTCCATCCTTCCAAGGTCAGTAAAATGAGGATCCAGGTTGTTGGGGGCAATATGCTGACTCTGTAAACCGCTTAGAGAGGGCTGTAAAGCACCGTGAAGTGGTTTATAGGTCAAAGTGCTATTGCTTATTGCTATCTACAAATGTTCTTTGCATTTTATGTATTTAATGATATACTTAGTTTGGCCATCCACTTATACTTTCATCTGCTTCAACTCCAGGGCCTTCTATCAAACAATAACACTTTATTTGAACCCGGTGTCATGCCGTCTCAGTGGCAGCACTTGAAACACCATCCCTCCAGAGATTTAGAGGGTCCCAACCCTGTTTGGCTTTTTGAGCTGGCTATTTCTCCAGGCATTTGGGTCAGATAGTTAGGTAAGTTCTAGTGGATTTGTTGCTTATTCTTGCAAGCTGGGGTACATCATGACTCTTTCTGTGTTTTAATTCTTGTAAACCACCCAGAGACATTTGTGTGCAATGGCCAGGTATATCAAACATACCAATCAATTAATCAATCAATTTCCTTTTCATAGCCTAGGTGGCGCAGTGGTTAGAGTGTTGAACTGCAGGCCACTTCTGCTGATTCAATCTAGCGGTTCAAATCC
>JANHFL010005182.1:84704-112205 GCA_032468155.1 Oxyrhabdium leporinum
CTGTCTGTCTGTCTGTCTGTCTGTCTGTCTGTCTGTCTGTCTGTCTGTCTGTCTGTCTCTCTGTCTGTCTGTCTGTCCATCCGTCCGTCCGTCCGTCCGTCCGTCTCTCTGTCTGTCTGTCCGTCCGTCCGTCCGTCCGTCCGTCCGTCCTTCCATCCAATCTATCTATCTATCTATCTATCTATCTATCTATCTATCTATCTATCTAATTATCATGTCTTTCAGTATGTAATGGTTTTTGGGAATGACCTTGGGAGAGATGGAGGGGAGGGTTGATGCTGCCTTTACTCAAATAAGAGAGGACACAGCCTGCAGGTGCATGATGGATAGAGAAAAAAACTCAGAAAGAACCACCCCCACCCCCAACTCCTCACTAGCAGAAGATAATATTAATGTAGACTTAGGATAAAGTAGAATTAGCTCATCTGGTTGTGTTTCCTATCTGGTCTAACTGTAAAAGCTGATGTACTATCATGATCACTACTGTGTTTGCGTTCAGCTTATGAGTTTCCAAGATCTTTTGGCTACCATGAAGTTGTCTAATTCAGCAGGGTACTTTTTATGTCCTCATGCATGTGAGAAGATGCATCTTGTAAACATGTTACTTTTTAGAAATGAAATGAATTTAAATGAAACAATTTAAACATGAATTCAGAGATTAACAGAATGTATCTAGTGTTGATCACAGTATGGATCAAAGATATGAATTCATTGTCATAACTGGTTGGAATGAGAAGGTCTTATTGATGCAATACGGTCACTTTTATTGTATTGCAGCTTCATTTCATTTCTGTCCTAGAGAAGATATCTCATATGTGGAGGCTTTTTCTGAGATATGAACATCTGATTCCTAGAGTTTTATTTCAACAAAAACAAAGATAAAGGAGACTCCCTACAGCACTTAGTGGTCTACCTGTGACAATCACAGAGAATGAAGATGAAGAGTCATCGGAATCACCACTTAGAATGTTTGGTTAAAGATGACTGACCAAAGAACCCAAAGAATGGGAGAGGAAGGAAAAGAAATAGGCTATAATCGATATAATAGAAAATTAGTCCATGCAGAAACTATCTTGATGGTGATTATGGAGATTCTCAGTCATCCAGGTCATGGTTGTCCCCAAAGTGCTTTTTCAAAAGGAAACTGGACTTGTTTTTGCCCCTGAAGATGTTTTGCTTCTCATCCAAAAAGCTTCTTCAGCTCTGAAGCTTGATGTGCCTCAGCTTCTTCAGCTCTGAATTTTGATGTTGCTCAGTGCGGATTAGAACATGGATATCCTGGGGCCAGGGAAGTCTGCCAGAATCTACATCTCTACTTCATCTTCATGAAACTGATAGGAGCCAAGGGCCATTTCAGGCATTATATGTATGCACATCATCTCTATGAGAAATAGATGTGCTTAGAAATGCTCCTCATAATAGCACAAACACCTTATAAGGGCAAGTTCTAAATGACATAAAGAACCCAAAGAACAAGGCTGATTTTTAACAGGTGAGCAAAGGAGCTCAAGCTTTTCTGTTTATACTGGCTTCACTGTCCCTTCAATATAAAAAGAATATAAAAATATAAAAAATATTCCAAGGACCTGTTGTAATTATTCTCTGACATAAGGCTGAATTTTAATTGCTATTTTGACTTCAAGCGTCACTGACTCCACTTCAAGTGTCACTGATTCCATTAGAAGTTAATTCCAGAAAAAAGACATTATGGTGTACAGAGACACAAAGACACAGAGACAAACTTGGTGGAGACAACAGTTTAAAAAAACATGTTTGAGGCCTAGAAAACAAAGAAAGCATGACAAATAAGTTGAGACTGACTTGACCCTAACTCACTTGAGTCTAAAAGGAAAGGAAAACTCAAGTCAGGAGTTCAAGATTATGCATTATAACTATACCAATAAGATAGAACTACAGCCAAACTTGTGGGATATGACTCCTAACTTGGCCTACCTCAAAGGGTTTACATACAGGTGGCAAAGCTGAAGAAGTGGAAATTATCACTTTCAAACATAGAAAATGTACTTATTGTAAATTCAAGTAAGTATTTCAAGGATTTTTCTCTTCACAGAGTATATGTAAATAAGGTTAAAGGTCATAAGAAAAGTATCAGTGCATACCAAGAAACTGGACTACTGGCTGAAATTTATTTTAGAAAAAAAAATCAAACCACATTTTAAAAAAGCAGAGATTTTGCTACTGATTATTCAGCAAAGGAATATTCCTTACTTTTTCACCGGGAACGCCAATTGGTCCTTGTGGACCTGGGAGCCCCTGTGGAAAACATGAAAAACACACCATAAGAAATCTAAACATTCACAGAAATACTTTCTCTAGAGTTGTATCATTAAAAAGAATTCTTTCCTCAGAAACCCCCTTTTAATGAAACACAAGACTTTCACACTGGCAGCTCTGCTGGCAACAGGGTTGTCATATGATACAAGATGAAACTCTCTTATACTGTTGCTATTCTTGTTGGCATTTACAAAATCCAAACCAGTCTCTTTTCCTTCCCCCCACCCCTCCCCCCCAAAAAAAACCACTAATTATATTTGGAAGATTTGTGAAAAGGTAATGTAAAAAAATATTCCTTTTTATACTAGGATGATTTTTAAGATAAGAAGGGAAGTAAGGGCATATGGAACCGAGGAAATGAATATTCAAACTTTTCATGTCTGACTCTCCTTAATGTTTTCCTAATGGCACAAGCTATCAAACAAGGGCTTACCTGTGCACCTGGGATACCTTGCTGCCCAGGTGGTCCTGGTTCCCCTTGTGGACCCTGTTTTATAACAAATGCACAGGAGAATATTAATCCCTTCGTTATTTCATATCAGTACTTGAAAAATACATTGAGTTTACAGAAAAGGTGGAGGAATTCTGTATTGATTTTTTCTCCATACTTTTTTGTTCCACAGAGACTTCAAATCATAATTGGCAGTATAGATTCATTAATTTGTGTCCTCTTTAGCACCCCAACTGGTGTGTGGTAGAAAGATAGAAGACTCATACTAAAGATAAAATACAATTTTTAATCTACAATATCTGGGGAACATACAAATAAATTTAAAGCACTGAAGACACGAATAGGAAAATTATCAACTTGTAGGTTGCTATTTTGGATTTCTTTGAAAAAAAACTTGTATTTGCCTCAGCTACCCAAAGAGAAAATAATTGAATCTACATACCAGGTTTCCTTTTGGGCCTGATGGTCCATCAACACCTGGAATTCCCTACATAAAAAACAACAACCGGAAAAACTAATATAGGTCACCACCATATTCAAAGGAAATTTCAAAATATACGGTATTTCTTTTTGAAATACATACAGGTTGTCCTGGTAGTCCTGGAGTTCCTCTTGGACCCAATAACCCTCGTGGACCCTGTGAGGGAAAAAAATGTTGCTTAGGATTAGTTTTTTGGTTCACAGAATGCACTTTTAAAAATGTAACTGAAAGGCCTTCTGTAAAACCCAAAGAAAATGGCAATGGTTAAACAGCTTGATAACTAATTATTATCAATCACTGAGATAAAGAATTTGGTCTTCTTCTTCTTCTTGTTTTGTACAATGGAAAAAGCAGTAGTACATAAATTATAATGGTGGATTTAAGAAATTTTCTTTTTGCTTGACAAGGTGCAAATTGTTGAGACAAATATTCTCAAAAACTGGTCTGTGGACCATCAACAATCTACATAACTTCACTGCATTCATCAGCCAGGGATCTTGCACTGCTGTAGCCTAGCTTTTACATGTATGCTGAACAGCCCCAATTTCCAATGCACAAAAACCAGTTGATATTTAAGAAAAAAATCAATGGCTAAAAGCTGGTCCATTGAATTCTACAAGTGATAATACTATTACCATGTTTTCCCCAAAATAAACCCAACCAAAAAATAAGCCCTAACATGATTTTTTGGGATGATTGTAATATAAGTCCTACCACCAAAATAAGCCCCAGTTAAGATTGTCAGCCAGACAGACACATTTAGTACTGTATTTCCCCCAAAATAAGACCCAACTAGAAAATAAGCCCTACTGCATCTTTTGGAGCAAAAATTAATATAAGACCCAGTCTTATTTTCGGGGACATACGGTACCTATGTGAGAAATCTGATAACATTGAGTAGGTATTGAATGAGGCTACCTATTGTAAATCTGTATATATGCTGTGCTAAGTGGAATTTTTATCTTATGTAAGCATATTGGCAAGAATGCATATGGAACACAATGATCAATTATTAGCCCAGAACACACATTCTGTTAGAAAGAAGTTCCCTGAGGATGGGCTCTAGTACAAATCCGAATGCTTGGAAAATTAAACCTCTAGTCCCAATGACCAACCCAGATTGAATCCTGCAACATTATCCTAGAACATGTATATTTGCCTTCATATACAAAATGGGATTTTATTGATGTGAAGATCTCATCCCACCTGATTATTACTAAAACATTTCTACTCTAAAACATTCTTGGCTAGCAAATTATGTAAAATAATTAATGAGATTAGGGAATATTTAATTCTGGAGTACAGGTAGTCCTTGACTTACAATCATAATTGAACCCAAAATTTATGTTGTTAAGTGAGGCATTTGTTAAGTGAGTTTTGCCCCATTTTAGGACCTTTCTTGCCACAGTTGTAAGGCAATTACTACAATTATAAGTTAGTAACACAGTTGTTAAGTAAATCTGGGTTCCCCATTGATTTTCCTTGTCACATAGTCACAAAGGTTGATCACATGACCTTGGGACACAGCAACAATTATAAATATGAACCAGTTGCCAAGCATCTGAATTTTGATCACATGATGATGGGGATGCTACAAAGTTTGTAAGTGTGAAAAATTGTCATAAGTCACTTTTTCAATGCTGTTGTAACTTTGAACGGTCACTAAATGAACTGTTGTAAGTCGAGAACTACCTCTACTTTTTGTACAAAATTGAGTTTAAAATGGCCTTTTAAAATGAGCAGGAAGGCATACATGACAAAAATACAACCACAATCCTTATCTTAGTTTCCCAAACAATATGAACATTAAAACTCTTAAAAATAAAAATGTGAGGGAGCTGATATATGTTTAACTGGGTGTTCCACACTTCTACTAAATATTTATTTAGTTGTCCATTAGCTTAAATGAACTAGAATGTTGCTCACCTCCCATTTTAACTTAAAAAGAAATAATATCAACAAATAAACATAAGCATACAATGTCAGAAACAGACCATCTTGTGAGAAAAATATGAGGTAATCAACTAAAGAAAAGAATGTAATTTTAATCTAGCAAAAATATATATAACAAAATCAAAAGGACCTTTCTTAGTTTTCCAAATATACAACTGGCCCCTAATAATAATCAAAACCTTTTCAGCCCTGCTACCCTAGTCAGAGCCTATATTGGAAAGGATCAAACTAGCCTCCCTAATCCAAGAAATCCAGTCTAAATTGTCATTACTTAATCTCAGTCCTTAAACAGGATTATATAAATGAATAGGTTCCAAATAGGGTATTTTTAACAGAAATCTCATTATTAATTTTGGAAGAACAGTAACATATGCCTCTTTTAGATACATGTATTTATAATTATGGAAGCCCATTTTGTTCAGTGATTAAAGACGCTGGACTAGAAATCCAGAGACTGAATTCTTGTCCTGCTTAGTGACTTTGAACCAGGCCCTCTCTTCTCAGCTTCGAAGGAGGCAAGGACAAACCATTTCCAAAGGAAACTGCATGGATTTGTCCATATAGTCATCAGGAGTCAAGACTGACTCAAAGGTATAAATATACATTGACAATTATATATAGTAATGTGCTTCCAGAGCTTCAAAAAAGTATATAGTTTCAACTGAAAATTAAGGGATGTCTCTTCAAATTCCAAAGATGCCATTTTGAGAGCAATTTGAAAAGCCACTAATTGCTGATCTTTTTTTCTCAAATCAAGGTCATCTCAACTTTAAAACTCTGAACTTTTTTCCTACTCCCAACATAAAGACATGAGTACTGTGAGTTCCCTTTCCTAGTCCACCTTGAGGATTCTGCGATCAATAGAAAGGTACCATACAAGTTACTCACTTTCATCCAGAATCATTTTTAATAAAAAAAACAACAAAACAACCATATGGACAGCATATACCTACATGCAAAAATACATACATAAGAACTTTAGAACCAAGAGGGAAAATAATTTCTATTCTTTGTTGAGTACATGTATTAATCCAAAAACTTTAGAATATGCCATGTATGTGATAGAGTAGTTTGACAGCCAATAAATTCTAAAAAATCAACATGAATTCTGTATTTATTCATGTAAGATGGATCCATACATTGTTGCAGTGATAAAATTCCCTAAGTGGGACTTGTGGTGAAATTCACCCTAAATTAAATAACAACTGGAAAAAAAATGGCCATGTCTATTCATAAATAAAGATATAGTTATATCAGTAAGAAAGGGAAATAGCATTAGTTTACTTCAACGAGGAACAAAGAACTCTTTATGAACAAGTCAGATGTCAATCCTGAATTTATCAGCTGAAATTGTTCCCTAATTATATTTGATTCCAAAATGGTGCCCTGGACAGACTATAGTATATTTTTTTCAGAGACAAATAGATTCACAATAAAAGCAATCATGATTACTGAACAAAGAGAAAGCTTTGCTTACAGATTCACCCGGAAGGCCTCTTGGTCCAACCTCACCATCTTCTCCCTTATTTCAAGAAAGACAACATTGAAAGGGGGGTTAACTGTGAAAGAAACACTTTCTTTAAACTTTTATTTTGCAGGTGAAAAAAAGAAGGAACACTATGAATGACATACTCTCATTCCATCTTCCCCAGGAGCACCAGGAGGCCCTTGTGGTCCACGATCTCCCTGAAGAAAAAAAAAACATGATAAAATCACATTTTGGGGAAGAGATAAAAAAAATGTATGCTGATGCACATGTTTGAGCTTTACGCTGGCATGTCAGGACATGGCTCTGCTAAAAAGGCACAGATCTTTACATTTTATATCACTCTGCAAATGCTTCTATTGAAGGCTGGATTCAAAGCATTGGCCATAATCCAACACAAGAGTAAAATATGTTTAAATCCATTGAAATGAAAAGGCTGAAACACATCTAATCCTGCGCTAGATAGTGGACAATATTTATTCATTTTCTTACAAACAAAATGCAGTTCTGAGAACGTTGCATAGCTTTCCATACTTGCCAACCCTGCTTATTGGATGTTTAGAAATATGAACAAAGTTTCTATGGAGCAAAAATAGTTTAGCATTTCATGAGAAAATCAGAGTAATTTTATACCTGTATGTTCAGCACTTAATGACAACAACAATAAATGACTGATATATAATAGTTTTCTGCAAATCAAGGATTAAAGCATCAAATCAAATCACAATTTAATATGCTTCTAATTCAAGCATCCCCTCTGTTTTCCGGTACACCTACGATGCAGGGCAGGGAAATGTTTGTGTCCATGTTTTTTTGACCAGAGTTTGCGATATCATCCAACTACAGAATCTATGGTTAATCACTTCCATGAAAGGTTAAATACTGAATTAAGAGGGGAAACAATATTTGGTAGAGGAGAACCAGCCCAAGTTCAGTGTGATTCATCCTCAATATCTCAACTATGCTTTTGCCTGGTATTCAAACACAGTTATTAATTTCTAATTAAATGCTGAAATATTAAGCAAAGTTCCTTCTGCAGGATGACAGTTATGTTTCCTAGATTGCAAAAAAAAATGTGTCTGAATTCAAATCAAAAGCCTTTGGATCTTCAAGGTTTAGAATGAATATGTGTGTGTGTGTGTGTGTGTGTGTATGCATGCATGTATTGTAACTTGTGTGTATAGGAAGATTCTAATCTTGAGGCTGCTGTTTCCAGATGCAGAAAAAAAGCTCTCAAGAAATTAGTATCAAAGATGATGTTAAATATGCAAGAAACGTGTTAATATAATAGCCAGTCATTTACCTAGTCCTGGCAAACATATTCTCAATAACGGGATCATAAGAGACGTAAAAGAAGTTAATAAACAATATGTGAGAATAGTCACAATCTCACTTTACTTCTTATTTGTAGGGAACTTTGAATAATTGGATCTTTAGGCAGTCAGAACTAGTTGAAAAAATACGTGCTTCCTAGACTAATGTACAAATTAAAATTATGTTTTGGCTCAGAAACTTTTCAAAATACCTAAAAAACATAGTTTGTGACCCATACATCTAGATACAAAATGTCAATGCTTATTTTGTGCAAAAAGTACATATTTAAATTTTCTTACATTTTTTTTAAAATTGTATAATATGCAAACACAGTGTTCCCAGACTGTGAATGAACACATGTAAAAACATAATGAACAAAAATAGACTAAATGAGAATTATTTCTTATATACATTTTTGTAGGCAAAACATTTATCACATTTTTCAAGGATAAAAGAATCCAAAAGTATATTTCAGTCTTACTTGTATTAAGCTTCTGAAATGAGATAATTCTGCACATTGAATTCAAGAGATTGTTCACTTTGTGAGCTAGATGTAGAGTTCTTGTATATAAGATTAACTGACCAAGCCTCATTTCAAGTGATGAGAATAAAAATGTGAAAGATATATATAGACTGTGAAATGTATATTACTCTTCAGTTACTTAGTTCCCTCTGCTAGAAGAAGACAAGAATGTATACGTCAAGGTAAGATAGGATTTGTGTGAACAGGCTGACTAGAAATTTTGGATGTTGTAATCCAATGGGGTGGAAAAACCTGCCACCATCTATGGTTAAACAAAGCCAAAAGTAAATGGACCACATTATAGTTTAGTGCAGGGGTGTCTTGCTCGATTTCATTGAGGGCCACATCAAGGTTGTGTTTGACCTTGGGGGGCTGGGGTGGCCAGGGTGGGCATGGCCAGCTCGACAATCTCTCGTGTGATCAAATGCCAGTTTTGCTAGTAGTTTGTTTTGCTAGCACTCCGCCAGCGGAAACGGAACTTGGGAGGGCTGCGCACTAGTCCATTTTTGCTAGCAGATGCACTGCGGGCTGGTCCCTCACTGTTTCCCCAAGGGGCAGATCTAAGCACTCCATGGGCCGACCCAGCCCGCATGCCTTGAGCTTGACATCCCTGGTTTAGTGTGACATATGAACAGCTCTAAAAATCTGTCAATAATGTAGCTAGAGTAATTAATTTGTTTGTCATGTTCTAGCCATTGTCTATCCACTGCAGGATGAGGGCCTCTTCCGCATGTTTCCAACCAATCCGGTCTTGAGCTTTCTTTTGTCTGATGGGCCTGCAATACTTGCTGATGTCATCACTCCATCTTGTTTTAGGTCTCTTTTGTGGGTGCTTTTTATCAAGTGGAATCCATTCTAAGACAGTCCATCAGTTCTTCTTGCTATATACAGCTCAATTTTTCAATTGAATTCAAATTTCATAATTGTATTATTGTCTCTGAAATACCCCAAGAATCCTTAGAGAGGAAATGATATACAGGGACTTAGCTAAAATGTGTCCCTATCAACTTAGCATACGTGTCATACTTTCTTCCAATTATAGACATACATGTCATTGAAAGAAGACAGTGAAGAGAAGCAAAGTATGCTTGCTATCATATTATTCAAAATTTCACATCAATTTTGCTGCTGCTACTACTACTACTATTATTATTATTTAAATTTCCTGAGTGCTTAACTCCAATGGATTCTGATATAGAGAGTAACACAGTATTAAAAATTGAAATCTTGAATTGTTCAAGATATGAGTTAATACTGTTTTTTAAAATACACAAAGAGGTATTTTCTAAAGGAGGAAATAAGAGGATATTGTAAAGGGTCAACCTGACTGAAACTGTGATAATCCAATTGATCTTAGACATCAAGAATTTAAATTGAATTAAATACTTTATTGACCAAGTGTGGTTAGGCACGTAAGGAATTTGTCTCTGGTACAGAAACATTCAGAGTACATCCAAAGCAACAGACAAAATAATAATAACATAAAGAGGGGAAAGTAAAGAATTAAGCACGTTTCTGAATAAAAAAGTCCTCCCATGTAAAAAGCTTCATAAATGATAATAGACTGATAGAGAGACAGACATATGGTACGTAAATAGGGTAGTACATATACCATTATAATCCAAAGTTGTTTATCTTTTATTCCCAAATTGCCATACTGAAACATACTGCACTGTAGGCAATGTCAAACATCTATAATATGTGTGGGGCAGCAGAATGGAAGGGTTATCAATTACTTTTGCTAGATTTTTTTTCTAAGTGGATCAATAAGTAGACTTGGGATATATCAGCCTGTCATTTTTAAAGTGTGAGTTTAAAATATGTGCATATTTTATCATGTAAGTTCATACCTTTCCACTGTTACCATAGGCAAGGCTTCTGAATTCAGAATTCACCTAAGTCTGTGTTTCATGAGGATATGATTGTCATGGTTTTAACATTTATAAAGCTCAAGTTGAAAAATAACCATAACGTAAAGTGTAAGTGGATGTGACAGTGCAAATAATCATCTATAAATAGAAACAATATAAAGAAAAGTACCCATGATTTTAAGGAAATGGGCACTTAAAGGTCACACAACTGCTAGCTCAGCCAAAGTAGCTTAGAGAAAGACGGAGATGGAACTGTGGGAATATTTATCAGCCATGGAAAAGATTCCTGGAGTGACATATTTAAGTAGCACAATAGTGATTAATGCACAGTGCCCTCTGCTGACCATTTATTTCATTGATTTGATTTTCAAAAGACTGTACATCTTATTCAAAATGTTTTCTACCTTAAATACTCTACAAATTAAATATTGATACACACGGCTAGGGTCAATGACATGGGCAATCACCAAAGCTGTACATGAAATATAAACAGTTAATAAAAAGCCGATAAGATAGGGGCTAACATTATCCAAACTATCATTTTATAAAAATGTTCAGGGTAAAAATAAGTTATTTATTTGGGGGGGGGGGAGGGAGACACTTGTTTGTTGCATACAAACTTCCACTTGATGAAAAATGGATATGCTTCTTTTTTCCAAGCAGTTGTGGGTTAGCTTCTAAAACGTCACTTCCCCAAATGCATTTTGCAATGTCTTTGCACCATTTTATTCTACATTGTACAAATGAAGCTTCCTTACATCAATCTTATGGACATAACAGAGTTAGAGCTGGGAAAATTTATATTATGGGATCCTTTTATGTGATTTTTTTTTTTACTACTTGTGCATATTCCACAATATGAGTGAAATGAGTTGACTTTCTGTCACGTCCTTTAGAAGTTAAATACTATAAGTCAGTGACTTTTGTGCTCCGGGGACCAGTTCCATGGAGATAGGTTTTTCCGTGGACCGGAGGGGGTGTGGTTTTGTGTGCTGCCTGAGAGCAGAGAAGAAGGGAGAGGAAGGGAGGAGAGGGGAGGGGAAGGGGAGGAGAGGAGAAGGGAAGAGAGGGACATTTACTGCTGACCATAAGGGTAGGGGCATAAGTGGTCCATCTTTGATCTATACTGACAAACCATAAAAGAAGAAACAATGTAAGTCAAGATTTTTCAAGCTGTATTCCACAAAAACTGAGAAATCTGCATGAACTTGATAGGATTTTATGAGAGATTACAGAGGGAAAAAAGTTGTCTTGAATGCAATCTTTTTTCTATTACTAGAGTTTTGCCTTATGATCAAGGATGCTGGGACTTTTTCCCCCTCAACTAACTAACAAATTCTTTAAAAGCTTGAAAATGTCTGATCTGAGCTACCACTTTAATCTATAGCAATATTATTGACTTCAGCGAAGAGATATTTCAATCTGGCTAATGAAAACCTGCAGACATATTCAAAGTCTACATCCCATACATATTAATTTACTATCTGTTTGATTTCCATCCCATAACTGGGCATAAATCTCACTGAACACAATGGCAGTTACGACTGAATAAACATATGTAGGACATGTAAACATATCGAAATCATATGGTTCTGGAAAATGTCACAATTGTTTTGGACAATTCCAGATATAGTTTTAATGTAGCCACATTTTTAGATAAAGAAACATGTGTATATTTCTTACCCTGTGTCCTTTTTCACCTGGTAGTCCAGGAAGCCCATCAAAACCTCTGTCACCCTAATAGGAATAATAACAATAACAGTGTGAACAATTCATTCTTGCATTTTATAATAGTCTTGATAAATGGGTCAATCTGATAAATGAATTCTACTATACATATTTTATTGATGGATACCTTTTCCCTAAAACTGAACGTTGTTTGGAATTGCAACAAACAATCATCATAAGGATGTTATTTGTAAAACCTAACTGGAAAGAGAAAGAACATTTTCCTAGTTTAGGATAAAATTTTCAAAATCTGGAAGGGTACACTTCAGACAAAACAGCAAGAAGATTTTTTTCCCCCCCTTTGGAGCAAAAGACCTCTAAACATCTTCTCCCTTTTGGTTTGCAGACTTGGAGAAGCTACTGCTCAGATTACCAAGAAACATCTCTTTTCATTTCCAGGCATTCATTCATTCAGAAGGAAAGTACATCATGAAGTGGCTTTGTTTCTGGTATACTGCAAAGAATAAATGACATCATACAATAGCCATACTCCACCCAAGGGTTTTCCCTAAAGTAACCTGGCTTCCTCTATCTGTTAAGTCCTGCTAGCTATGAAGGTCACCACTGTATGCAAAAATGGAGTAACAACTGTGTTACTAGAGCTACAATACTTCTACTTCATACATAATTCCTTACTCTGCTCTGCAAAATCAATCAGATTCAATCACGTAGTGGTACAAAAGGAGACATCTGGTTCCTAACAAGATATCTGGACATTACAACAGCTTCCAGATAATCAAAATCCATAATTACTAACCTTAGAACCTGTCTCTCCTGGTATTCCTCTTGCTCCATCTGCACCAGGACGACCCTATAGGGGAAAAAGAAATGTCTGTTTTGCTAGGCGAGGCACATACTGCACCTCACAATTTAAAAAAAATAATAAATCATCACATCCTATAATTCTAGAGCTATCTTTTTTATCAAAATGACCATTTTAAAGCATCAAAACTTACTCTTTTACCAGATTTTCCAGACAGACCAGGTGGACCTTGAACACCTCGAGGACCCTGAAAGTATATGCATACGTAAGTGCACATGCTGTACACACACACACACACACACACACACACAATTTCTGCTACACTGCATCAAGGACATCATGAGGAGATTCTCCTCATTATAATCCACCTCAAATTAAGTATTTAATTGATGTCAACTAAAAATGATTTCAAATTGATTTCAAACCAAATGAAGAGTAATCACATGGAATCCTTAGTCCTCACAGGTTTTTCATTATCCAACTAGGTAGGTAAGATCAACATCTCTGAAAGCACCTCTCAGCTGTTCAACTCTCAGCTACATATATTCTCTTCTATTGGAAGAATAACCAGTTTCCAAAATTCTTCCAATATTTTTGATATTGAAGGATTGAAAAGAAAGACGTTTCCATAGCCTTTCTTTAAGCTGTACAAAATAAGTGCTTGCTAAGAAGGGGGGGGACGAGACTTTGTTAAACAATGGATTAAAAAATCTATCCCATATGGATTTATTAGATCCTACGTTGTGTCTCTCCAGATCTGTGTCTCTCCAGGCATAAATCTCTCATTCTCTCTTCTGTGATGGAACTACAGATTTTAAATCAAAGACTTTGCTGAATTGTTGACATTTAATATTTTAAACAAGATTTGCTTCATTATAGTATATATCCAGCTGTACAGTTTGAAGGAGTGGACAAGACTGTCAGCTTCATTTTCTATCACATTTGCTTTTTAAAAATTAATTCTTGAGATTTTTTTCAAATGCAAGTAAGTTGTTTTTTAAAAAAATAAATTCTCCTATATTCATACTATAAATCACTGTTTCTCAATCTTGGCAAGTTCAGTATGCGTGAACATCAAGTCCCAAAATTCCCTAATCAGCATGGGAAGTGCACACATCTTAAAGTTGTTAGGTTTGTTAAGTTTGAGAAACACTGCTATAAATATTCTATGTATTGATTTACTATATTTCTACAACCCTTCCTATGTGACCAGATCTCAAGGGTGTTTACAATGCAGTTTTCTAGTAGGAATAAGCAACCTATTTAACCTTTTTACATCCCAAAAATGAATTCCATGTTTGCAATTATGGAAGCATGTTCTGAACAAGCAGAAGATCTGCAAAAATATCATTAGATCCATGAAGCAGCTATCAGGGGATAATATCACAGGCAACACAGAATAGTTGGATCCTATTGTATTTTTATGGGGAAAAGACAAAAAAAAACCCTAGTAGAAAGTATAAAATAAAATAGTATTCAGTAGCAAGGAACATTTGTATGAGGGCAGTAGAGAACAGAAATCATTAGTTCTCTGGAAACATAAGTCCCATAAACAAGAAATATTATTGTTACAAAGGCGTACCAGGTAAACAAAACAAAACAAAATGCAATGTTTGTCTGTTGTGGGGAGGCATTAAAATTGAGTGTAACTAAATTAATGTACAATGTTTGGGGTGGGGAAATAAGAATGAAGAAATACAAGAACAATTAATTTCGATGTTTGAAGTCAGAAGATTTCAATGTAGGTGGTGGATTGAATGCAGTGATACTATCAGTATCAGATTACACCTGGATTTAAAGACAAATTGCCTTATGAAACAATTCTCTCAGTTACTGGGACCACTCCAGTAGCTCTCTGGGACTAAAACTGAGGGATCCCCATTACACATCTACCATTTGCATTTGTTTTTTCATTGCTGATAGACTCTTACCTGAGGTCCTGGATCTCCACCGTCACCTTTGATACCAGATGAGCCAGGACTTCCCTACACCAAAGAAAAGATGCCCAAGAGCATACTGTTTTAGTTCAATCTGACTCACATTTTGACACAGAAAAATAAACTTTTATATTGCTGATTATGATTGTGATGGACATGTTCACATCAAACTGGTTCATAATTTTATTTATTGCATTCCAATCATCATCTTAAACCTAAAATTTACTGTCCAATAATAAATACCTTTAAAGATACTGTTCAACCCATTTCTAGTCTCAATAATAAATTGAGGACATCTCTAAATGGATTTTGTCATCAATCTGGGTTCCCATCCCTCTAATCTCATACTGATAGGCAGTTATGGTCAACCTCTGTTTTCAATTTGCAGTGCTGGAGCTGACAGGTCATTGTTCATTGTCTCCCAGTTATATGCATGTTTTGAGATTTCTCCACCACACCAACAACACAGACATGGTACAAACTGTTTTTTTAGTTCTCAAGACTGGTGTAAGGACAATCATGAACCATTGTAAAGATAGCTCTGAAGATTTAGAGAATGACAGTAGTGGCTCCATGGAAAAATCCTGAAATTCTTCAGTTTCACTCCTCTGGTCTTCAAGCTAGATACCTGAGAAATCCCAGCAGAGTCACTGTTCTTTCCTTCATGCTACCTCTTTGCCCCCCTTTTAAATAAAAAGATAAATTAAGGAGAAAAGGAGTGGGCAGCATGCTACAGGATCCTGTCATCAGTATCATTTTCACTATTGGTGAAAATATGTGCAGCATTTCCCGACAGGACTGATGTGATATGATTCTGCATAGGAAAAAAAATATTTCATATTCCAGGACAGGTCCAATGGGAAACTCTCTGCACTAGTAAGAGTTCTATGCTGTTTGTTCTTCCCTTTAAAGTGAGATTTTCCTCTCTCTTGGAGAAGGTAGATCTGTCTGTCTTCTTGCCTGCCTGCCTGCCTGCCTGCCTGCCTACTTACCAATCACTGGGGACTCTGGGCAGTATACAAATGTTATAAATGACAAGCAAGGAGTTTTGGGTTGAAATGAAAGCCCCCAAACTTAATAAAAAGGTAGCCAATTCAGCCTAAAAAGAAATAAAGGCAGGGATAGGTGAACAAGAAATCTAAGGGTAGATGGTAACAGAGATCACCTTCATGAATATTTAGAAATGTTAAGTATTATGTCTTGGATCTCCAGAAACAGTACTCATTCTAAGTTAGAAAAATAACATTTTAAAAAAAAGAAACTACTCTTGGAATCATTAATTAAGAAGTCGCTGGTGGTGGTGTTTTTGCTGGGTGAGGGGAGGATATTATAACCAGTAGTAGAGCAGAGCAGAATAAAGATTGGGAGAAGAAAAAAGACTTTTGCTTAAATTTTCTAAATTAGATTTTTTAAAAAATAGTTGGATTTCTCTAGCCTAAGTGGAAAATGGTTAAGGTTTTAATTTTAATTTTAATGCAATCCCTGATTCACACTAAACCCTGATTCAGAATTTAAGTTCTGGCTTCTAGCCTACTTACTTCAAAGTTACTGAAATCAGCAGCATGTCAAAGCACTGATTAAATATTGCATTTGAATATTTTTTATTGCATCACTGAGCTCTGAAGAATGTGTAGCTTGCTAATTCACAAGTGTGGTCCTACTCCCTGATAATGCTGCTGTATGTTAGAGGGGGCGTGCATAAGTGCACTAATGTGCCTATCGTCCCTGTCATTGTATTTTTATTCTCTTATTCTTGTTCTCGTTTTTGCCTGACAAATTCCAATCAATCAATCAATCAATCAATCAATAAATGTCATCAGCCAGATGTGAGAACTTTTCCAATACAGTAATATCTCTTGTCTGCACTGGCTACAACTTCATTCCAAAAGGAAAAGATATTCTATTGAAAACAGGAGATAAACAATGGCTGCTGCAGTGAGTGGTTCTCCAGCTTCAAGACACCTTCAGACATCAATTACTTGTGGTGATCTTCTCTATCAGCAGCAATCTACAAAATCATTCTGATAATCTGGCCAGGAAGCACCGAATGGAAGCAGAAGGACCAGTTTTATTATCTTTTATCCTACAAATCACAGAGACTAGAGTGGACTAATTGTAGAGTTATCTGGGCCAAAGGATATGAATCAAAACTATGCAGCTGGGGAATAGTTTAACCACAATGTTTCATTTTACTCTTCCTATCCTACCCTAGAGAAGGGTAGTAGTACTTTTTTCTTGCAGAATTTATATTTGGGAACATAATAAGTAGTCTTTGTATAAAGATCCCTTTGTATTCACTTCAACTCATCCCTTCTTATCTGTGCCTCTCCCATTCCTCTTCTATGTTTTATCTCTGACAGGTACTTTGGCAGGCCTTCCCTACTTTCATTTCATTGTTCATCTATTGGATTTAAATATTCTGCTAGTGGATGGCAGTCTGTAAATTAACAAATAATGCTATACTTTCCAGACTAGCTGTGTTGAGCATACACTAAATAAAAAGCTAGAGGAAACCAATCCCATATCACCATATCCCAGAAGTTTTTGGTTGGGGATTTTAAAATGAACAAACTAGATTTGGGGATTTCTAAAACAACCTGTCTGTTGGGACTTTGCTTTGCTTGTAAATGGGAGACTATCACACATGCTTACTATGAGGGACTTGCAGACAATTAATTGTTGACATATCCTTTCCTCCCACTATTACTGGTACTTCTTTTTGGAAGAATAGTTTTCATTTCACTACTGACAGACTTTTGCATGAGAAAATGCAAGAGTCTGTCAAGCAAGACATTTTCCAAAAGAAGGTATCTTCTCTATGGCAGATCATAACTCTCCACCCATTAATTATTTTACAAACTGACCCACTTCCATTTTCTAAATCTCCTTCACTCCAGGAAGAAAAGAATTGAAGATACCCTTTTTGAGATCTTGATCGGTAGAAAAATTAGTTGTCTATAATAAAATATGGAGCTTGGAACTAGAGACCATGAGAAAGAGTCATTGAAGTTCACACTGTAAGGTCTCTTCTTGACTTAATCAACAAAGTATTTTCCATCACCACAGCCATCAAAAATGTCAATACTTTTACAAAGCTTTCTGTCCTTCACAAGTCTGCAATTGTATTTTTTGCAGTGAGGGAATTGTAAAAATATTTAGAAGTGGGCTTGTTTTCATGACAAAGCAAAACAAAAAGTTTTGACTTATTTTTTATCAAGAAAACAGCAGCACATGTTCAAATGTAATTCCCACTATAGAGTTGTCAGACTACTCATATTGCTTTGAGGCACCTCCAGCCCTGCTTGATATCATAACAAAACCTTTTTTTTTGTTAAATGCAAAGAATATAACTCTCTTGTTTCCTCAACTATAAATAGCAATGCCCCTATCCAAAGTATTCAAGTTTTCATTGTACTTATCATTCCACCTGCACAGCTGACAAAAACAGTTCATGTTTACAATATATTTTCAGCAGCACACCCCTGAAGCCTGAGATCTCTTGTCCATGTTGGACATCAGCCATCTAATAATCAATTAATATGGCATTTGGGAATTATGGCAACTTGAACAGTCCAAAACAGGGCTGTCAAACTCATGGCCCATAGACTAGATGCATCACACATTGGCCATGCCCATATCCGGTTTAGCGAGGGGGGGGGAAATCACGATATGTGATGTGACGATGCGAGTTGGACACCCTTGGTCCAGAACATGTAAAGAATTCTGGGCTAAAAAACAGCTACCATTTTTCTTCTAATGAACTGTCACAGAAGCCCCTAAGATGACTGCGCTGGCTAACCTGCTTTTACAAATCAGGGAAACAGCACACTATATTAGGAACTAAATATATCCTTTCATTCTAAATGGCATACTTCCTCTTGACCTTTATGTCTAAGTGTTTTTCTACCTTGGTGTAATTACTGAGGTTCCTCTGGAGACTACTAGGTTTATGCAAAGTCTGTAATCTTGGTCGTAATAAGTATCATTTTATATTGTTGTAAATATACTTGGATAGCTTGGAAAGAGATAGTAACTGCTTAACTGCAGCATTTAAATGAATCATTTTGATTATCTCTGTCAGCAGAGTATCCGTTTCGTAAAAGAGGAAGCCATCATTAGAAGAAAATTGCCCAGGTAATTTAACAACTGCAGAGCTGGTGTTCTGCTTTTGTCATTTAAACATTTAAAATGCTGGCAAATGTCAAATCTCTATCCAGTGAGTCTATAATATAGAGGTCTTCAATTTTGCTCTGCTTATTTTCCAAACTAGACAACTGGGACAATGTTTTAAACAGAATGTCATTTTAAACTTCAGGCTGAAATCAGAATATCCAGTGCTCTTCTCATTAATCCCGTATTTAAACAAACTTAAATAATTTGGGGGGGGGGGAACCTCCTATTTTGTAATAGGAGATAAAATTCTAAATCACATTTTCCCCCCAATACAAATAAGACAAAAGTGGAGGACATTAACCCTTCAAAAATTACAGAAATGGTATAAATTCCAAGGGAACAAATACGCATATTGATAAATATGTTAATCATCAAATGAAAAAAATATATTTAATTTTATCAAGAGAGCCTGTGTCCAGGCCAGGGAATATTGGATTCCAGTAAAGGACCATATGGAAACTACCTAGTCTTGCAGCTGTACCTCATTTTATCCTTGATTATGGGACCGCACCCTTTATTGCAACCTGGGGATGGAGGTTAATTTAGGAGTATGCAGAAATGTCCAGTTTTGTTTTTTAGTATTTGGCAACTTCTTAGTATCTGTTGCCTCAGGCAGACATTTCATTCTGTTTAATATAAGTCTGAGCAGCTCAGAGACTGTATAAACCTGTCACACAATTTCAAAATCCCCATAAGTTATGCTCCCCAAACTCATTTGGCAAAATGCTGAACAACAGAAGAGTGATTTCCAAACAAATTTCAGTGGAAAGCAAATATAAGGGACATATAAACCATCAGAACAGCCAATAATAATTTTTAAAAGCAAACACAAACCAACCCATGCATGCTTGAAAATCCTAGCTCCATTCACTCATATAATGTTGTTGCACGATTACATCCTCCTCTGTAGTCAATCGCTGTCTAATTTGTTTTAGAATGTGCTTTCTTGCTTCTAAAAAGTTGTCTGTCCCTAAACTTAATGCTAGGGACAGCTCCTAGACAGACAGACTAATAAATCACTCTTATTAAAATCTCAGCCAATTAAATGGCATTGCAACTAAGGTAAATCATTTATGAATCACAACTTTGGATAGCAATTGTTTTGCGTACCACAGGACCAGTTCTTCCAGTAAGTCCCATTGGACCAGGGGGCCCCCTCATTGCAATCTGTAATGCAAACAGAAATAAATATACTCATAACCTCCAACAAACAGGACAGTTGTCATTGATAATTAACTATTTAATTATGTAAACATTGTTTAGCCTTGCTACATTTTATGAGGAAAGATCATGATGCATCATGACTCTGGTATGATGCAGATAAAACCCCAAAAGTTAATTTTAGTAGCCCCTGGATTTTACAAAAATAGGAAGCAATATCTCTTATACAAAACGGAGTAAGATAAACACAACTAGTATCTAATCCCTCTTCCCAGGAAGACAGGGAAAAAAGGGGGAGTTTTCCTTCACTGAACCTTCATAGAACCTGTTAAAGATGTCTAGTTTGAACATATGGCCATGGAAGAAAGTATTTAAACAGTGCTGGTATCTGTTCCTGAAAAGGACCCCCACCCACCCACACAAAAAAAGAAAAGAAAAAAGAAAGCAAGTACAGAACATTTTCAGCAAATACTGCTCAATGCATAAATGATCTTGTTTTTGTTACCTGCAGAGAGTAAGGAAGATGACTTGACTGAGATATGCAAGTGCTATTATCTAGACTAAAGGGGCTAAAACAATTTTTAAGTCTAGAATGTTCAGATAACACTTGGATGTGATTCATTCAGGCACCTCCCCAATTCACTGAACTATAGGAATGAAGAATAGCACAACCAGACCTGCAAGATTCAAGTTACGACCGAAATGGAGCCTGCTCATCACAGTCATAACATAGGATGGTCATAAATTGGGTCACTCATTTGAACAACTCGATTTTACAATCTTTTTTGTGGTGTATAAGCAAACACTGCAGTCTTAAGGGAACCCATGGCTAACTATGGGCTGGTTAAGGATGGTTTTTGACAAAACCATTGTAAAACATGGCCACAGGACCATGGGATGCTGCAAACAGCTATAAATGTGGTCCAATTGCCAAGCACCTGAAGTACAGTCAGGTGACTGTGGCGGGGAGGGGTGATTGTCAGAATTTTGAATCTGGGTTCTAAGTGCTCCCTTTCAGTAGGTCCACTGTAATTTTGAATGGCCGCTAAGCTACCAGTCATAAGTCAAGGGCTACTTGTGTCAAGTGCAGGGGAAATCAGGAGATTCAGTTCATACGAGTATAAATATTTATTGCAAGCTTGAGCTCTCTACAAGTAACTGACCAACTAGCAATCAAGGGAAATACACAGGAGAGAAGAGAGGCATTCAAGGTGGGGTAGACTTAGATCTCTTGCAAGTACACTGGAACTCATGACTTACGACATGCTTGACTCCTCCATCAGGCTCAGCCTGGTCATCTCCTACAACCTGTACTATAGCCAATCTTTGCGGAATTGGTCCTTGTTTGGATTATCTAATGGGGCTGACATTTTCTCACCAATACGGCAGGAGCAGGAAAGGCCATAGAGCAGACCTCAATGCAGTTTCCACATCTAATCACTTCGGCCGTACCTCTGCTCATCTTCAGTTCTGGTTCCACTCATGTCAGAAGGCAGATTACAGCAAGTTTCGAACAATGAGAAACAAAGCCCTTGAATGGGGTGGGTGGGAGGGACATGGTTTTCCAGCTTTGCTTTGGTCTGCACCCCAACTTACCCTGGCTTGCTGAAGAATAGCTTGAGCTTGAGCCTCCTGGGGTGAGATTGCTGGGCCCTTCTCACCACCCCCACTAAAGCGGAACTGTACCGAAAAAAAATCAAAATGAAACATTCAGAATTAATCTCTATTAATTAATCTCTATTCATTAATGAAATATTTTTCATTAAAATCTTTAATAACCTTTCTTTGATATCATAGTGTTTTATATAGATAGTTTTTAGGTTGCATATTTATTACAAATTTTATTTTTTATTTAAAAAAATCATTACTAAAAAAAACCAGCATTACTGCTGGTGGCAAAGGGATCTCCCATTCAGAATTGGTTAACCTTAAACTAATTTATACAAAATGTTATTTGTTTATTACTACATTTATATACTGCCCAACTCACTGTTTTGATAAAATTTGAATTAGATCATTTTAATATGGCATTGTTCCAAGCTCTAAAGCTTTCCATGCTTTTGATGACAATAAATGAGACACTGCAGAACCAGGTTTTATTTGTCTTGCTGTTTAATCTCCAGTTCTGCCTTAAAAATTATCAAGAGGATGTTTTCAATGCAAATATTACTGGGAACTACAGCTTGCCATGTCTTTGGCGCTTTTTATTAGAGATTGAGCAAACCCAGGTCATTTTTCACATAAAGGAGTCCCTCTCAATAAGAATGAAGGCCTAAGAAGCATCAGTTTCCTCTCCTCCATCACTGGTGCTGTAAAGTTAAGTTTTAGAAGACATCAACCCAGAATAGGCCTATCTAAAAGTTCAGCTGGAATTTGGTTCAGTCCTAGGAATTTTAGCACTATCATCATAAATACATCCTCAAGAGAAGTTGCTTTTGTAATTAATGAAAGTCACAAATCTAATCACTCATGAGCTCAGAAATGTATTTAATTAGTATGTATCAAAAGTTCAGGCAACAGACCTGTTGAAACCACCTTTTAACACAAACCTGGGCATTTTATGGCCTCTAGGCCATATCTAGCCCTTTGGACCATGAACGGGCTATGTGAGGTCAGTCAGAAATTAGAAATCAAAAGTAAATAAGTATGCCGTGGGAGATAAGAGAAGAAGTGAATTTGGGTCTGGCTACGTGCAGTCATTATGAGCTTCTTCACTCAGCTAGAAACCACAGGAGGGGTCTAGGACAATTCGCCGTGGCCAACTTGCCACGGACATCTCGCCACAGCCAACTCACCGTGAGACAATTCCCTGCAGCCAATTCAGTGTGGGACAGCTTGCCATGGACTTCTCCACACAGGATAACTCAAGGCAATAAATGTTATCCATCACTATTTCTTTGACATTATTTCCATTGAGAAAAAATGGAAATAATGTCAAAGAAACAGTGGTGGATAACATTTATTGTGTTGAGTTATCCCACATTACCTGTGGTAAGTTGCCCTGGTGAGTTATCCTGCAGTGAGTGGACTGCGGTGAGATGACTGTGAGTAAGTTGGCCATGACGAGATGGCTGTGGTAATATGACCACTGTGACATGGCTGGGGCGAACTGTCCCATTCTGTGCAGAAGGGTGATGAAAAAGTACTTTTCTGCACCCGTGCAGAGCTTGCCTCTGACTTGCAGCTGCCCGAGGAGTTGAGGTAATGGAGTTTTGAGGATATCAAATCAAGTTCGGCCTTTTCCAGTTTCTCATCTGACCCCTTGGGAAAATTAATTGCAAAGTAAGACTTACTGGTAACATTAACATGGTACCCGGGGGTCCAGGTAAGCCATCAGCCCCTGGAAGTCCAGACCGTCCTGGTGGACCCTGAGGTCAAAACAGAGATTCAGGAAATTAGAAACATCATAGAGCATGCTGAATTACTACAGTGGAAAACTGAAAAGCAGAATGATTGAAATCCCATCTTATGTTCATTTCATCTCATTTCTCTATAGTTTTTTTAATTAAAACTTCCACAACAGTGTGTACATGCTTTTGTGCACGTTTCTTTTAATACACACGCTGCTGCCTACATTTTCCTCTTCATTTCATATGTGGATTCCAGGAACATGTATATTTTGTGAGTGCTTTCTTTCCCAAATATAAGCATGTTTTTGTCTACATCTTGTTCTAATACAGTATATGCATTTCTGTGTTTCCTTCTTTAAAATAATTTTTTGTTTGGTTTTAAAATTGTGAAATATGTGGCAATATTTATTAATGGGTGTTCTGGTTCAAATCCGGGTTCAGGAAACGCAATTTAAGAACGTTTACATTCAAGCATTTTTTACATCTTTACATAAAAAATGGATGTTAATAGATTTCTCAATAGCTATGAGCCACAAGAATAAAACATATATATGCTTAAGAGAAAAACATCTTAAAACAATTATGAATAGCTTCCTAGAAGAAGTTGACAAATCATTATTGGAAACAGCTGACTAGTCTTTCTTTAATGTTCATGAAGGTAATGTTAAAATGTCTATGTTCTGAGGATACTTTTTAATTCCTTAAGTTATTAAACCAGCATTGCAGGCATATGCTACTGTACAGATTAAAAATCAGATTATACTCACAAATACATAATCAAAGCTTCCCTAATCATTTCAGTTGCTAGCTATATGCACGTACATCAGCATATCCTAAATGTATTTCATTGGCACTGCACACAACATTGTTACACAGCTCTTCAATCTAACTACAGGTAGTCCTTAACTTACGATCACAATTGAGCCCAACATTTATGTGGGAAATTTGTTAAGTGAGTTGTGCCCATTTTACAATTTTTCTTGCCACGTTTGTTAAATGAATTTCTTCAATTGTTAAATTAGTAGCACAGCTGTTAAGTGAATCTGTTTGTCAGAAGTTTGCAATAGGTGATCACATGACCCCTGGACACCACAACCATCATAAATGTGAGTCAGCTGTCAAGCATCTGAATGTAAATCAGGTGATCATGAGGATGGTACAATGGTTATAAATGTGAAAAATGGTCATCAGTCACTTTTTTGAGTGCTGTTGTAACTTCAAGTGGCCACTAATTGAGTTGTTGTAAGTCAAGGACTACCATACACAATACGGAATTTTGAGGGGAAAATAAACTCAGCTAGGATCTTCTTTGCAACAATAAGCATCAAGTACATACATATGTATGAATATACAACTCCTGGAGACACATTCAGAATACAAAACTACAGTGTTAAACAGCATGGCAAGGGTGAGATTAGCACTGATTTATCTCCCGTGTACCTTCAACATCTAGCATAAGGTGACCTAGTGTTTATCTCTTCTTTATCTGAAAAAGTTGTAGGCAAAGATTCCAGAAACTTTCTAAATGTCTAGGCGTCATAAGTTAATAAAGTATTCTTTTCTCAGATTGCACACTAATGGTTTCAGTTGCCGAAGACCAGGAATTATCTGAGCTGCCTTGCTTTTGATATTGTCATTTCAATCCAATTTTACATTTGATAAATTGGTGGACTGTTGCAGAAAAATCATTACAAAGGCATGTGATTTTATGCCGATAATATCCAAAGATCTATGCAATTCTGACCCTCATGTATCAGTTATTGGAAATCTCAAAATGCTGCAATGCAATTACAGCACACAGAAGACAAAGCAAAGAAGGGACATGATGGGAACAAGACTGGCGCAAACTTACCATGCTAAAAATATTTGTGGTTAATATATAAAGTTTAAGTGGGAAATCAGGAAGGGCAAATGGATTAACCCGTACTAATCTGTCATATCAGAAGACTAATAACAGGGCCTTAGATATCTCTTATCTCAAGAGATGTGAACAGTTATCCTTCAGATGTAATAGCAAGCAAAACAAACAGACAGAGAAAGCCAGCTACATTTCCAGTTCATCCACCTGTTATCACTAAAAGTCACCCAGAAATAACAAGACATCTGCTGATCTGACTTGGGCAATCCATTAAAGCTAGATAATGGGAATTGTCTTCCGACTTTCATTTGCACCACTGATAACAACATTTTCCTTTACATTCAGTCACCCTGAACATATTCAGTAACGTGGACTGGTTTTTGGGAGACCTGGAGAATCCAAAGCCGTGAGGATGTCCCATCTCCTCCACCAACTCTATGAGATGACCTTTAGGTGGCAGAATTTAGACCCAAGGCCCTGCATGTCCTATCTGCACAGAGATAAAAAGAATTTAACCCTATCGTGGAGAACCTCTAAAAATCTCATTATTTCTCATTAGAAGAGTGTCAAATTTGACCTGCAATGGATCAATTAAACTCTTAAATTCCTTATGGGAATGAAAGTATTTTAGTTATATAATGGTTTTGCAAAACACAAGAGTATTCCTTTAAGCTACAGCAAGAAATTACACAACAGTTACGTGTCCTTAAGAATTGTTTACATTCCCAGCCATTCAATCTGGCATGCTTGGGCTGCTCTTTGCAACCCATGGAGACTTACTTACCCTATCACCGGGGTCACCAGGAGGACCAATGGGGCCTTGCATACCAGAGGGGCCAGAAAGACCCTATAAAGGCAATACATATAATAGTTATCCTAAATAATTTTTTACAAGAATGATTAGGAGCAGTTTTGATCAAGGACTAGCAAAATATATGAGCTAGTAATGGTTGCCCAACAGAAACAAAAACACACAGGTAGATAAATGACACCATTTCCTAATGGAACAATCTGTACTCAATGGACATTTATGTTATATATGTATGAGCCCTGATGTAGTCATGCAAATATCTTTGTTAATAGTATCATTCATTTTATTTAAATTATATTTTGAAAGTATATACTTACTGGGGGTCCTGGAGATCCTGGAGGTCCTTCAATAAGCATCCCCTAAGGAAAGTGAGAAATGGATTGCATATTATGTATTTAATGTATAAATGTCAAATATGTAGCATTTATTCTAGCAAGTGAATGGCATAAAATGAATCATAATTTGCAAAAGTTTTTATGCCGCATTTTTTTATCCTGCGTTAAACTTTGTATTAATCAGTGGTCCAGGGAAAGTGAATTAGCCTTCTTAAGTCTTTCACCTGGTCAGGCTTCATCCTAGTTCTGCCTACTTTGTGTGTTTGTAATGCAGCTGCCACCACTTAGTTTGCTAGAGACCAACTGGCCTGGCCTCCCTTCAGATTGTCTATGTAGGGTCAATAGGGCTCCCTAAAAACTCTCTTAACTGGGTTGAAAAAACAAAGCTTACAACAACTGAGGAATAAGCCCTAGGCCACCCGGCTTCAAAGGATGATGCTAGAAGCTATTCCTTTCCCTCCTGTTGAGAATAGTTTGAAGAAATATAAAATATAAAATATAAAAAGAGGTTCATTAAGTCCTCCAAAGTTCAACAGTACTATAATTATGATTGAAAATGATTAATTACAGAATGATGATTAATGATTAATTGATGATTAATTAAGAATAACTAAATGCCTTTTGGAAAAAGCATCTTGAAAAACATTTGGTTTAGCATCTTAGGGAAACATTGACATGGTGGTTTGTTAACCATGATACTCTAGCACACTACTGCAATTCCCGTGGATTCTGGGAGTTGAAGTCCACACCTCTTCAACTGGCTATGGTTGAGAAACTCTGCCATAGATCAGGGGTGTCAAACTCAAGGCCCACGGGCCGAATCCGGTACTTAGATCTGGCCCGCGGGGCCACACAGCAAACGGCCGGCCTGCGGTGCCTCTGCTAGCAAACGCCCCCCGCCACGCCCCCCGAGCTCCGTTTTCACTGGCAGAGGGCTAGCAAAATAAACCAAAAAACGACAGAAAAAGAGAAACCCTTTTGCATTTGAGCATCCAAGAAGGGAGAGGAAAG
>JANHFL010005182.1:114605-131045 GCA_032468155.1 Oxyrhabdium leporinum
ACAGCCGTGCTCAGTCATGCTGGCTCAGGAATTCTGGGAGTTGAAGTCCACTAGTCACAAAGGCCACATTATTCCTCACCCCTGATCTAGCATGTGCCACAGAAGAAGGTTTAACAGTAACCTGGGAAGACAGACATTCACTGGAGTACTTTTTTTTTTTTAATCAAAGTTTATTATTGATATGGATTCAATTTTGGATGATGTATTTTATATTCTGCCATCATCTAGGCTAGCAGCAATATCTATTACTATGCTCCTCCTAAAGGAGATACAGAAAATAACTATTGCCAGAAGTGGTAATTTTGACAAAAGATGGAAAGGAACATTTTAAAATTGAGAAACAGAGGCAAATTGGAAGAAAACTCCCACAGATCAGAAAAGTACAGCATTTATGATCCACACTCATAAAATTCATTCCCACAAAAAGATGATTCAGAATAATGATCAAGGCCCTTGGCTGGTGCTTTCTGCTTTTCCCAGACTTATCTTTGAACAGGTAACAGAACAATAAACAGCACCTGCAACATCTTGGAAGCATGAAATGCCCATTTATGGCAAAGGGTGTGTATGGGGGAGAAGGTAGCCTACAAGGCTTCCTAGGTGAAGTGGCATTCTTAAACATGCCTTAAAATAATCCAGTAATGGAGATCCAAACCTTAAAGACAAACCCACTGATTCAAAACCTGATGTCAATCAGGCAGTTCCCCTCAATGCTCTTTTATTAAAAAAAACACACACGTGTTTTGGTAAACAGAGGAGGAAGAGCACTGACTGGGAATGTTAGACTGGGTTTATTTTAAAAATCTAAATAAAACTTTCAGGGGAAAGAAAAAGGAAAATCTCAAAAGGAAATGAAGAGAGACACATCCAGGTCCAAAGCAAGAATCAGATACCTACATACTAAGAATCTAAGCATAGTATATAAATATCATTGTGATGAAGTAACATATTGTACTAAAACTGAGAAAGAGCTATAAATGGTTTATATGTCTAAATTTAATAATACATTAAAAATTGAATTACTGTTGTATTAACATTTTGTGGATATACTGTACTTTTACAATTGTCTCTCATTTATTCATTATTCTATATTTTTCTGATTTTATTAACACTGCTATATTTTTAATTGCACTTCATATGTTTTAGTCGTTATACTTGCCTGTATATTTATATAATATATAAACTTTTATTATCATTTTATATAATATATAAAATATATAAAATAGCATACTCACTGGTTCAATGACAGCTGCTTCTCCTTTCTGTCCTTTTTCTCCATATACATGATGGCCATTCACCTACCGAATCAATGCACAAATATGTAAGGGTATAGGTAACATCAACAACGGGTCCTTGGAAAGGGCTCAATGGGTAATCAAAAATGCCAAATTCAGTCTGATCATCTGGCTGACTGTGCAAAGAACCGTAATATTTAACAAGACTTAAATACCTTGTCTCTGAGAACTTACTGAGTCTTAGAATTTATTGGTTTTTCCTTAGATCTTCACAAAACTGAAAACCGAAGCATGCCATAAGCCTGAACACTTTGATCTGTTCTTAACTTGTGAGTTCCTAAATTCCATGGGAGATTAATATGCTGCTTTATATCAATACAAGGTTCTACCCAGCCTTAAGTGCACTGACAGAAACTCAATCTTATCTGGAGTTGCCTGGGACAGAACTTGGAATAGCTGCATATAAAGTGTGTGATTTACTGTTGATCAACAAAGTAGTTCCCCATATTAACAAACTGATAAACAAAATAGCTTAGCAGAATCCACCCAAATCAACAGCTCTGATGTAAACATCCATTGAATGCAGTCCCTTTCTATGTAGTATCTGTTTGCTTACTTCCTGCATATTAATATTAACAGTGGAGGTTCAGTCTGTACTACAAAGGTCTCTTATGATAATGTTTTCTCCTTAAAAAAGAATCCTGAAAACTACTTTTCTAAGAGGTAAATCCATGATTTTCAGTTTGTGACTATTAACATTTTTTGTTCTATAGATTCAAAAATGGTTGTAGCAGGCTAGGTTTTTGGGGGTGTGGGGTGTGCACAGGCTTAAGTTTATTTACTGAAGGAGTCATGGGAATTAAGCAGTCATAAACACAAATTGTAAATACACATTGTATATTCAGCCATTTGTGCATGAGGGAGCAAAAATCCACTTATTTACAGTCTTACTTATTTACAAGCAGTCCTCACCTTATGGGCACAATTGAGCCCAACATTTCCATTGATAAGGCAGTTGTTAAGTGAATTGTGCTCCATTTTATGACCTTTTTTTCTCACAGCTGTTAAGCAAATCATTGCAGTTGTTAAGTGACTCATGCAGTCGTTAAGCGAATCTGGCTTCCCCACTGACTTTGTTTGTGGGAAGCCAGCTGGGAAGGTTATAAATGGTGAACACAACACAACACAACACAACACATGAAGTGGATGAGAACTCCCAAATTCAGAGTTCTATGTTCATACTAGGTTATTTTTTTTTTAATCAATTTTTTAACCCAAGTCATTTTTTATGGAAGTATACACAGGTAGTCCTCACTTAACAACCACTCATGTAATGACCGTTGAAGATTACAACGTTACTAACAATCCACCCTTGAAGTTATATTTGTCATGCTTGAAAACTGGCTCACATTTACAATCGGTTGCAGTGTCCTGTGGTAATGTGACTACAATTTGCAACAATTTTTGCTGGTGTTTTGGCAAAAATCATCAGTTGGAGAATGGAGATTCACTTAAGCACCACGTGGCTTGCTTAACAACCACATAATTCTCTTCATAACTGTGGTGACCGCCTTGAGATTATCATAAAAGCAGTTGTGAAATGAAGTCAGGACCCATGGTGACCCACTCAATGACAGCAATGCTTTATGACCAAAATCCTGACTTCAGTTGTGGTTGTTAAGTGAGGACTACCTGTAAATATTCCCTTTCCATTTTCCATTTCTAATGAAATGATAGAAAATATAGACACCCATAAAAAAACTGCTAGCCATTAAGCACCTTTGAAGGCTATCTCAGATGTATCCAATTTACGGTTGTTTCTGTGATATCAGTCTCTGCAGGAACTCCAGGGCCAAACTCCTCATTAGTAGGACTGGTTGGTTTCTCTTCATATTCTTTATATTCATAAAAATCATATTCGCCTAAATCTCCATCTACCACAACTTCAGCTTCGCTGTGGTCTACTCCTGTGTTTTCATAATCTGTTTCCTCATTATTTTTAGTCTTTGAATTATAATCCTCTCCCGTTACATATTCTTCAGTAAATACTTCTTCAACAGGAATTTGCTATTCATATAAGCAGTAGAGGTATGGAGGAATAGGATGAATATGTGGGTTATAGTTAGTAAAGCAATGTAAGCATTTTGCAGATTTTAATATAATGGTTTGCAAAATAAAACAACATCTTTTAACTTCTTTCTGAAAAACTCAGAAGCCAGTTTTCCAGAGTTATTAAAAGAATGTTCCAACATACATAGTTATCTGCAATGAAATTAATTCTTTTGAAGATTTATACATTATCATTTATGTATATATTAAACGAAATCCTGTGTAGACTGGATTGATGTAGTTAGATTATTTAGTGACAAATTCTCACTAGTCCAATTTTTTAAATTGAATTTTTCAGGTATGCCATTCCTAAGACATACAATAGTGTCTCTGTGTATGTTTATTTACCAGAATTACTTCTAAGTTTTTATGCTTGGCTTCACACATATTAATGTCAGTAAGAGTGTTCAAAATATGTACCAAGCTCTAATGAGATATTGATTAATGCTATGTAACTGTTATATTTTCATATCCTAAAATGATTTGCCAAGTGTTTTAAAGGAGTTTGCAGATGTCATCCCAGACCCTTTCTTTATCTTTGAGAAATCATGGAGTAAAAACATCATGCCAAAAAACTGGAAATAGGCAAATGTTCTTCTTAAGACTTAAATAATTACAGAGTAATCAGCTTGACACTGATACTAGATACTAGACTACCAGCATACTAGATATATACTAGACACCAGCATAGGTTACTCAAGAACAAGTCATGCCAAATCAAATTGATCTCCTTTTTGGATAGAGTGATCAGTTTAACAAACCACGGAATTGTGATAGATCTTGTGTATCTAACTTCAGCAAAAGATTTGTTAAAATTTCCATATACCAGTAGAGAAAATGGGGAAATGGGGATTTCCTACAAACTTTGTCACAAGTGTAATATTTTTTATTTATCAAATTTCGGCAACATCCATTATCTAAGTGACTCTGGGTGGTTTATAGATAAAAATATTCTTTAAACAATATTCTCAATGGGTAAATATATACCACACTGGAAGAAAGAGTTGAATTAGCACAGGGAGGTATAAACATTGTGAAACAGGATTTAGAAAATAGTATTATCGAATTTGAAGTAGAAGCAAAGAGAGGGATGATTTAAAGAAAATTTAGGAACATTCAGGAGACTCTTGTAAAGCCAGAACATGAGTGAACACTGATAAGATTATATTTAATCATGACAAACACAAGATCCTTTTGCGATAGAAAAAAATAAAGGCATGAATATGGATTGTGAGGGGGAAGGATCTTGGGTAACAGATATGCAAAATGGATCAGACTTTCTTGGTGAATCATCAGATGATATTGAGACAACAGTGTAAGGCAGTGGTTCTCTCAAGCTGTGGTCCATGATGGGGGGAGTGCAATGTTGTCACAAGGGGTCCACAAAGGTTTGAAAAAACTTATATGGAACAGTTGGAGGAGCCTGGCATGTTTAGTCTGGAAAAGCAAAAACTGCAGGGAGACGTGATAGCTGTCTTCAAGTATTTGAGGTTCCTCTAGAGAAAGTAGGGCAGTTGTTCCAGAAGACAGGACAGTAAATGACAAATTTAAATTACAAGGAAGTAGATTTTAGCTGGCAGAGAGGAGGAAAAATGTAATGGTAAGAACTGTTCAAAATGGAGTAGACTGCTCTAAGATGCAGAGGCCCCTTCTTCATTAGAGGTGAATAGAAGGGAAGTTGCAGTATTGGATTCCCATACTAGAAGGAGTTGGACTAAATAATCTGCAGGGCTCTGTCCAATCTTTTATTCTATGAATCTACATTTATTTATTTTTAAAAAAATAATAATAATCCATGCGCACTTAAAGCAGAACAGATGAAAGCTCAGTCTTTTTATCTGAATGCACTGTTTTGCAAAATGTTAAGCTTATCCAAGTTCAATTTTATATCCTTAATAAAGAAAACATCATTCAACATTGATTGAACATAAAAAAACACTATCACAGAAGATAGCAACTCTGAAAGTTCTGATTGAGAGCTGTGTGAAACCAAGCATTAAACTGTTAAGCACTAGCATTAGTTAAATAGCATTTTCTTCAATATGCAGAGAAGTTAGCTTTAGAATAAGACTGATCAAGTCCCACAATAAACTTATCTGCTTTAGGAGAATCAAAAAACTTTAGAAATTATTGCTTAAAATCTCTTTTTCCACCCAGCAGGGCAATATTTATGAACTACAGTATCCACATTCATAAATATTAGCTGATTATGCACACTCAGCAATGAGCAGATATCAGCCACAGAAAGTTTAAGGCTAATTTTCAATAAAGCTTTTGATTCATAGCCTAAAGAAAGATACATTTAGATATCAGTGCATATCTTTCAAATGCAGCTGAATTGTAAACTCTAGAGGTATAGAAACAAATATCCCTAACCAAGAAATGAGAACTGTACTTGACAAAAGTTATATGTATGGGTGTCCCTATTGAACTAGGAACCATGTGAGCAGAGCAAAAGACATCCAGATGCTTATCTTCATGGTGTTGTGCATCTAGATGACATAGCTACACCTATTTAATCTCACTCAATATTTGGTATAGATGAGAGTGTAATATAAATGTGAATAAATTGACTCTCTTGTACATAGACCAGTGACTATTCTCAAGACTCCAGTGACCATCCACTCACTACGTTTTTTTCCTCTCTTAAGTAGGAGTATATCTTGGAGCATATCTTGTCTATAATGACTACTGGGAAAAAACCCCTAATACTTCCTTTCATGCCACTGAAATCAAAACTGTGGGTAACATCTTACATCATGCTTAAAAATCCTTGAGCTTTGCTTGGCCATTATTGCTTGACATCCAAAAATGTATGCAATTGCATTCCTACAGAAAGTAGGAATCTCTTGAAGTCATTTCTCAGGTAAAGACTGAATGTGACTATGAAATATTACAAAACTTGAACTCAGGTATATAGCACACATGACTAGTGTTTAACTGTTCTCTTAAATGACATTATTTTATTTATTTGTTAGATTTTTTTTTACTCTGCCTTTATTACTTTGTAGGTAACTCAAGGAGGCAAACATACACAATACTCCTTCCTAGCCCTATTTTCCCCACAACAAGCATGTGAGGTGAGTTGGGCTAAGAAAGAATGACTGGCCCAAAGGAGCTTTCATGCCTAAGGCAAGTCTACAATTCACAGTCTCCTGGTTACTAGATCAGTGCCTTAACCACAACACCAAACTGGTTTTCTGGCTACCTGATAATGATATGGTAATATTTTTTTTTTATTGTTGAGGAAAATCTTTGAAATAGCCATGTTTTTACATTTCTCTATTTTTCATTACCTCATTTCGTCCAGTTGTTCGAGTAGGAATCGCAGTCTGGTAAGCTTCAGTTCCATAGTCAACTTCAGCCACATTATACTCATGATATTCATCAACAACGTTGGCCTAATGCGAAAGGAAAAAAGTACACAGTCAACAGGCAGGGGGAGAAGGCAAACACTTAAGGAGAATTTCTGTTTAGCTAGATTACAATATTAGCCGGGGGTGTTTTCATTTACTAAGGGTTAGCGCTACTGGTTGTCATCATCACAGATCTTCCAAGCTCAGTCTAGGAGAGATCTTGATTATTTCTGAGCTACTTTTACCCCTATTTTGCCTTTGGCTGCAGCTCGAGAGCTTTTCTTCTTCTTGGATGGCAGTGTTTCAGATTTTTTGAATTTGAACTTTTGGGGGTTGTTCTTTGAGCTAGCAATCCCTGTCTTCTTCTTCTTCTTCTTCTTCTTCTTCTTCTTTGGGGATTTGTTCTTTTTCTGAAAAAGGGGGTGAAAGATGGAATGGGAGAACATAAACAAACAACAGGGGAAGAGCAGTAAGACATGAAAGACATCAAGACAAGCAAAGGATGACAAATAATGATTCCCTGTCAATTGCCCTGGCTGCCGCTGTGGAATTAAAATGAGCTTTCGTGGACAAACAGGAAAGGAAAGCAGAGAGAGTGAGTTTGATCAACAATAAGACACCACGTGGACAAACCATCAGACAGACAGGACGGACACCAGACAAGATACACACCACGTGCTGTTACCTCAGTGTATGCTAGAGTCTCGTCGTATAGTGATGGTCCCTCTGTTACAGTTTCAAGGTCTTTATAATCTTTATAATCTTTATAATCTGGATCCCCATAGTCATAGTCATATTCAATTAAATCTTCAGTTCCATACTAAATTGCGAAAGGAAAAATACCAGGCATTGGCGGATTAGTCGCAGGAAGCTCTATTAGCAGTCCTGGGAAGCTCTTTCTTATGCTTCCCGTTTATAGTTGGAAATAAAAATGACACAATTAAGATATCAGATATGCAGTAGGATTTTTTTTTTAGAAGGGTTAGACTGATTAACAAAGTACTTTTTTGCTTTACAAATTGAATAAAAAAGGGGCAATGCGACTTTTTTCTTTGCTAAAATATGATTTATGATTAGCATTTTACTATGTTACGATGAGGAATGGGACAACTCACTGTGGCCAATTTGCCATGGCTGACTCACAATGGGACAGCTCACCATCGGACAACTCGCCATCGGACAAATCAATAATTCAATGTAATTATTTAAAATATTTTTTTTAGTATTTTATTTTTTGTCACTCTCATTTCATTTTGTCCCTCCTTTGGCATCCTTTTTTTGATGATTCTATTCCACCATTTATTCTATATTAGTGTAACTCTTGTCTATGGCAAATTATCCTATGGCCAGTTGGCCATAGTGAGTTTTCCCGTAGCGAGTTGGCTGTGGCAAGTTGGCCCTGGAGAGTTGGCTGCAGCAAGTTGGCCACAGTGAGTTGTTCTAGACCCTTACATGGAGTGCCTTTACATTAAATGTATGGAAAAGCTTATTGTAAGGTTTTGTGTTGCTTAATGTTATTATTAAGCTGAGAAATTCTCCTAACTAGTCATGTATCCTACTAGCACTGTATCCTACTAGGTGCCATAAAATAAGGATTAATAAATGTAATCCTGGGTTACAAACACAGTACTAAATCTTTTACCATCTGAATAGTTTCCCATATTTAGCAATATATTTAATTCAGAACACCAGCTTCTAGAATCATTAGCAGCATTTCAACAGGGATTTGGGAAATGGTAAAATTATATGATGCCTTCAAGTCAGTGTTGACTCCTAGGTGGTACCTGGACTAATTGTTGTACTGAAATTTTCTTGGCAAGATTTCAGAAGTGTCTTACTGTTGCCTTCTTCCTAGAGCTAAGAGACAATGATTGGCCCAGGTCACTCAGCTGGCTATATTCTTAAAGTGAGACTAGAACTCTTAATCTCCCAGTTGCCTTAACCACTATACCAAACTGGTGCTATTATTATATGGAGAGCCAGTTTTTGTGCTGTGGTTAAAGCACCAGGCTAGAAACTGGGAGACTATTGAGTTCCACCTTAGGCATGAAACCAACCGACTGTCTACGGGCCACTCACTCTCTCTTAGCTCTAGAAAGCAAATAATGGCAAGCCACTTCTGAAATCTTGCCAAAAAAGCTGCACGGACTTCTCCAGGCAATCTGCTGATGTCAACACTGACTCAAAGCAACCCTCAAAAAAGTTACACGTGAAGAAATATGAAATAAATGAGGCATGAGGCATTTTCTGGCATTAGGGTTTGTCCCTTTTATTCTGACCTCCATGTGTAACTGAGAAAGTTCCAAAGTGATACTATAACCATATCATACTGAGTTGAGCGATTCAAAATGCCATGATATTAAAATTCAGAGGGTAAATCATTACTGTTCTGAGTAACAAAGGGAGACAATATGACAGCAGATATGAACGGCACATAATTCAAAGATACAGCATAAAGGCAAAGCATGGAAAATTTAATCTAGTCTCACATGGAATAAATCCATATTTTTAATCCCAGTTATTTAGACACTTATTACTCTCAAAGTTTGATCTAAAGATACCTCTCCACAAAATGTGGGCTCCATCCAAGTAACGTTATCAAAATTAACAGACCGTAACAGGAGAAAGGGTTCTCTTCCCTTGATATAGTAGAAGTACCTTTTATGCCTCAAGCCATTACATGTTCTTTGCAATAAGTTAATGTTGACATTTTAGACTTCCCTCCAAACTCTTCTACCTACGAAAGTTATCTGAAGATGAAATGTAGTGCTTTAGTGTAATTTCAGAAGATACAATGTTTTGCAAAGGAAAACTAGCACATTTAAAAAGAAATTAAGATTATCTTCCAGGAATTCAGTAGTTTATTTTAATACACATTTGTCACATACTAGCAAACAAGAAAATAATTATTTTTTTCCAAATTTTAAAGAAGTTTAAACAAAGGTACAGCTGCTTGACAAGAGACATTAACTTTAAGAAACTAACTCTTTAAACCAACTGTACCTTTTTGAAAACCAACAAATGAAAATAATCAACCCCAAATAAATTCAGAAAGGAAATAGTAAGACACAGTTTTATAAGTTTCAAAATCCAATGAAAAATTCCAAAAACATATTCTTAAACCCTGTATATTTTTCTGAATTTGATTTCCCCCCATCTTAGCTGAGTTTCTGAAAGCTGTACTGACAGACAACTAAGAGATGGTGACCACAAAGGAATGTAACACCTCAATGTCTTTCTTCTTTGGCTAGACAGCCAAAGAAGCTCAATTACATGCATTCATGGGCTCATGTGGGCAAACAAACAAAAATGAATGAAAACCTGTCACTAACAAAGACTTCATTAAATTCGGTATAATTATTTTATAAAGCAGGTGAAGAAGAAAAAAAGAGATGGAGAATGTCTTGATGACTAGCTTGACATATTCTAAGATACCCAGTTGAATTACACAAGTTTTCAACAAATCAACTCAGTTTTGAACCAAGTTTTTGAAAGTTATGTGTGTTTAAATTCCCAGCCCTTGTATAAAATTATTTTGGAAATGAACACATAAAAGGTGGCATGTCTTTAAGACAAGGTTGAAATCCCTGTCTAATCCATCTCTTGGGATGCTAATGATCAAACTTATTAATGTATGAAAACAACCTTCTTCAAAATATCTCTCTTAGCTAAGGCAACTCGCTAAATATTTCAGACTAGTCTAAGGTGTTTTTTTTTAATAAATAATATGACCATCAACCCACATATACCCAACTGGTCATGAATTAGGCTACACTCGAATAGCAGACTATCCCTAGGGAGCATAAATTTTAACTGGCCCAAAAAATGTTAGCTATGTTTCTATGACAGCTACACAGGAATCTTAATATATTGTTTATATTTTGTGTCAAGCCTAGAATTGGATTTAAAAAATGGGGGTGTCTTGCCCGAGATGGAGGCTATAAGTAATAATCTATAAATTATAAAAATTCTAAATTCTAAATTACAAACCAAGGGTTTTATTTATCACTGAGCCACTGTACAATAAAGGAGTTATTATTTCTTTCTAGCACTCAGATGAGCAATTAGTCAGCATTTTTAAAAGGACTATCTAATTTTAATATTATTTCTATTAACAATGAGAGGATTTGTCTGATTGCAAAATTAGCAACTGCTCCAGACTGTGCCAATTTGGGGGTTAATAAAATGGCTGCAGACAGGTTAGAAGCAGTTCTTTGGAGACCACAAAACAAACAGAAACATTGACTGAATCAAATAAAACAGTGCCAAGTATGCTGATTAAAAACACACGCAAAAAAGACACAGTAAGTAAATTGATATTCATTTGAAGGCTTGTCCGAGGCACATTTCAAGAGCTATTTGTTCATAAGAGTCAAGAAGATATATCCCCCTCCCCAAACGGATACTTAGAAAGCCGAACTGCAGCACAATTAATTGAAAAATATTTACACTGTTTAATATTTCAAGAAAGTATCACTTTAAAAAAGACATTATGTTTATTCATTATATTCACTACCTAGTTCTATAAGGACTTTGTGAAATGTAGCGTACCTTTCCTTCTGTCTCATGTTTTTTCCTAATTTTATGAGCTGCCCTTCATAATTTTTTTATAAGAGAGCCAAGAATTCAGCGAACCAGTATGCTATAACAAATGTACATTTTTTCTTCTCACTTAAATTTGTCAACTCACCTAAAGACTCTAGACAGATTATTTTGCTACCTAGATGCACAGTCCAACAGTCTGCTAATTTGGAGTGAACATTATTGTGCTTGAATGACCTAGGCATTATTGAGATGTTCTTGATATAACATCTACCATAGCTAAATAGCTTTTCTTCCTGAGACAACTTTGGGGCTGTAAATAGTTCATCATTTCACATCCGCTATGACACCATGGATCTGTTCCAATTAATACAACTTTGCCATTATGGCGATGGATTCCTATCTCATGTTTAACACATTGCAATGTATATGTATATCATTTGAGCATATGAAATGACCGTCTACAGAATCAAATTATTACTCCAGATAATTAGCATAATATCATATCACTAGAAGTGATATTGTAGGATCATATTTTTTTTATGGATGATTGGTCATTGAGCAACATCCCTTCTCATGCCTGGAATCTATTCACATCATTTTATGAATTCATTTTGTGTGATGCTGGCAATCATATTTCAGAATAAAATAAACCTTCTGTCTTCTTACTTAGTTATGCTCAAGTTATATTAACAGCATTAGAGACAACTTATGGTATTTATCAGTTCAATTTTAAGCCACAGTTTTCTGCAGGCATCTTTTTACTCAACATAGACCACCTGATGGTCCAAATAGCTTATGCAGATGAAGCAATCTGCATAGCTTGATAAGCCAAGAGCATCAAAGTATACCTTCTTTCAGATGGAGAAATACAGAATATAGAATAATAGAATTAGAATCTAGTCCAACCCCCTGTTCGAGCAGGAGACCTATATTATTTCAGACAAATGGTTGTCCAGTCTCTTTTTGAAAACCTTCAGTGATAGAGCACCCACAACTTCTGAAGGCAAGTCATTCCATTGGTTAATTGCTCTCACCATTAGGAAATTTCTCCTTAGTTCTAAGTTGCTTCTCTCCTTGATAAGTTTTGATCCATTGTTTCTTGTCTTACTTTTTAGTGCTTTGGAAAATAGTTTGAACCCTCCTCTTTGTAGGAGCCCCTCAAATATTGGAACAATGCCATCATGTCCCCTGTAGTCCTTCTTTTCATTAGACTAGATATAGCCAATTCCTGTAACTATTCTTCATACGTTTTAGTCTCTAGCCCCCTAATCATTTTTGCTGCTCTTCTTCCAAATAAATATATATAAATAAATGCATTTCTTTTCAGGGATTTGAAATCCCTTTCCTTTTAAGCAGTAACATACACTCAAACAAGCTTGGAGGACCTAACGTTTCAGAACACTGAAGCTAAAGATGGATGGACTTTTACTTTCTTGGAAAAAAGATAGGCAGTTCTCATTCTAAAAATCTTTCTCATGCACACTCTCCACTCTCTAGTTCTCTGATTACAGTTGCTGAAAAGAAAAACTTGAACTGGCAATTTGTGTTGGAATTTCTAAACTATGAGACAGCCAGAGGATTACTTCTGGAGCCTCTCCTGGCTAGCTGTTTCATTCTTAATCTTTTTTTTTCTTCTCCTCGGAAAGGCAGAGAAAGCAGAAGCATTATCCAAGACTCATGAAGTCTTGTATTTGATCACAGATTACACCTCCCTTATAAAGTCATATACACATACTATAAGGACTGGTTGTTGAAATAGCTACTTTTTGAACTTGTACCATTTCAGTTGGCTGTTACTGCTCATGTAACTGAATTGTCCTCCCTACCAAAACTAGAATAACATAAATATAATTATATACATACAAAAGTAGATTTCAGGAGAAAATATCTTTCCACCCAGAAAAAATTATCACCAAGGACCCCATATTTTTTTGCCAAGAGGAACACTAACCCAAGTCACCGTACCCTTTCTATACTGAATTGGTACAGCCCAGAAGAAATTTCATCAGTTTACTTGCAAAATGTGAAAAAAAAGGGCCTGAACTACTGTCAAGTTTACGAAAGGGTGAGGGCAAAAATACTGAACACATTATTGATTATTTGATTTAATGTACATCCTACTATCTCCTGAGAGCTAGAGTGAACAATCTAGATATATCATATATTCATCCTACATTATGGATGAAATTATATACCATAACCCCAACCATAAATTTCACTTGGAAACCATTTTAATGTTATCCAATTTCATTCGCTAGTTTCACCGCTTATTTAGGCACAAAGCAAATAAGAAAGGGGCCATTTCTGACAATACTGTTTGGAGTAGCTATTCAGGGTAGTAACAGAATAACAGAGTTGAATGGGACCTTGGAGGACTTCTAGTCCAACCCCCTGCTCAAGAAGGAGACATTTCACATAAGAGGCTGTCCAATCTCTTCTTAAAAACTGCCAGTGTTGGAGCACCCACAACTTCTGGAGGCAAGCCATTCCACTAATTAATTGTTCTCACGTCAGGAAATTTCTCCATTGTTCCAGGTTGGATTTCTCTTTGATAGGTTTCCATCCATTGCTTATTGTCCTACCTTCAGGTGCTTTGGAGAACCTTTGTAGTATTTGGTCCATATCTTAGGAATTCAATGTACATTTTTTTCCCCAATGAAGTCAGTCTGATGATAAAGTTTCCCAACTGGGTGTGCTCTAGATGTGTGGACTTCAACTTTCAGAATTCCAGCCAGCATGGCTATTATTGGGAATTGCAGATTTGAAATCTACTTGGCTGGAGGGGTACCCAGAGTAGGAAAATTTGAATTAGAGCACAGAAACTAAATTAGACTAATTTATACATTTTAGTTAAAGATTGCCTTACATGCCATATTATTGAGAAGCCCTTGGTGCCCTCTGAGCTTGCTTATTTACTGCAGATGTTTCATTACTCAAACTAGATAACAACAACATGAAGATGTTACCCATCATTTCAATCCTGAACTACAAATGTTTATTGATGCCATATTATTCTCCATGGATACTTATTTGCCATGATACTAATCAGTAAATGTTGCATATTTTATTTTTATGACAAATTTAGCTTATATACTGAAGAAATAATTCTCCATCTCCAAGTATTTATTCTGGTTATGTGCACCCACTCCCTCAAATTTTAGCAAACCAAGCATTTTCATAAGTGAATGCTTTCGGGCTAAATTCCTTACATTTAATGGCATTATTTGCAGTTATTACGAATTGCATCAGACATACAAATAAACAGTTTATTCTTTTTAAAATGTATCTTTTCTATTTGAGTTGTTTTTATGAATAGTTTCTGAAAACATTTTTATCTCCCTACCCCCTTCCCCAATGTTGGAGGATAAGGAGAACATGCTGATGAATTTCCATGTGGCTCTCTGCCAGCATTAATTCAGTGAATGAAGAAACTCAAGGACAATTCTCAAGGGTCACTACATTAATATAATTATATGAGTAGTACCAATATTATCTTTCAAAAGTAAAAGATTATTTTTCTTTCTTTCACAAATACTAAGAAATGATAAATATTAAACTCATTCCAAATCCATTCTAAAAGCATAACCCTGCACTAATTGGTCATAAAAAGTCAATGGAACTAAACTTCAAAAACAATAAAATCTACTGAGACTATAGATGAAAACTTTAATGAGTCTCTCATTCTAGACAATTTGGTCAGCAGTTATAAAAAAGATGCAAGAATGTATACTATGCAGATGCCTTAATTCAGTGTTTCACAACCTTGGCAAGTTTAAGATTTGTAGACTTCAATTCCCAGAATTCCCCAGCCAAGCCTAGAACCCTACTTTAACTAGTCAGTGTAGCTTCCATCAATGTAATGATGACTGTTCAAACTCAGGTATCTTTCTCCCCCAAAAGACATAGAGGAAAATGTGGGAGAGAATCCTAGGGAATGGGGTGAGGCGTGAGTGAATACATACAAGGAACACTTATTGGGGAAAATTCAATCTAAAACAATTGTAATAGAAATAGTAATCATAAGAAGTATCTTGTTACCTATGCAATTAGCAATCAATTATCATCCAATGAACAATAATTATGAACAAGCAGGAAGGATCAAATGAAGAAATAGCAATAAAGCAGCTATATCGGCACTAAAAGGATTTAGCAAAGTTACACAATGACAGTCTTTTGCTATCTTTTTGCTTTTTGGTGCCATGGTGGCGCAGTGGTTAGACTGCAGTATTGCAGCCTAATTCTGCTGACTGTCATCTGCCAGCAGGTCAAGTCTCATGAGCTCAAGGTTGACTCAGCCTTCCATCCTTCCAAGGTGGGTAAAATGAGGACCCAGATCTTTAGGAGCAATATCATGACTCTGTATAAACCAGTTACAGAGGGCTGTAGAGCACTGTGAAGCAGTATATAAGTCTAAGTGCTATTGCTATTGCTTTCTACATGAAAAGATCAAAATGAAATGGCTTTCAATGTTGTTGGTAGATTCAAGTATCTTCCTCCCTAATGTTGTTTGCATTAACTTAGAATAACCATCAAGAAATTTTATACTGAGGTAGATTGTTATGTGAGAAAACATTCATTCCCAAATCCTTGAACTAGTACTAGTAACACTAGTGTAACTAGTGTACTAGTAACTACTAGTAACTAGTGTACTAGTAACAGGAGATTTGATCTAACTGACAAGTATTCCACTTGTTACAGAGGCAGCTGTGGATGAAAATTATTTCTATGATCTGAAAAGCAACAATCATAGTTTCAGGCAAAAGTCAAGAAGCCTTAGAGGCCCAGCCTGGGTCCAGATTGAACTCAAAGGACAGAATGTCCAAAGTGAGTTAAAATCCAGGAAAAAACCCCATTTCTTTCTGTAGAATGTCTGACGTTACAACAGGGTTAGGTCCAACTGGTAAAGATCCATTTGTAATGATTATTGCACATGGACGAGTATTTTGATACAGGTTCAGGAATGAAATGAATAAATCCTTGCGTTGCTCGATGTAATATAATCTTTCCACTGTGCATTCATGCCTCCTTTTACCAGAGAGAAGCACATTTGTATTATACAACTTAATCATTATGCAGCTCCAGTGAAAATGACTGTTTTCTTCATTAACTGCATTCTAGGAGCATCATCTCATGGCTAAAAAAAAGGGAGGAAACAGACTCATATGACAAATTCTGAGTACAAAACGAAATATGTT